>CM056509.1:33193765-33460382 GCA_029783415.1 Anisodus acutangulus
GGTGTGTTTTGATGCAATGACTGCAATGATGCCTATACTATGACCCAATTTGTAGTAACACAGTCGTGCTTTTCGGGGGTCCTATGACTCCATTGGATAATTTTTAAAATTATTTCTCTGGCATTTTCCGGGTTACCTGGCCAAGAAACTGAACACATGCACACGAAACGTGTAAGGAGTTAATTAAACTCGATGGATGTGTGTATATTGGCCACGTTGGAAAGAAAGAACAACTATTTTTCACTTTCCGCTTAAGTACATCATTCCTAATTTGTAGCAATCATTGACAAACAAAAGGGATTGATGCTCAAAACTTCCAGTTTGTTGAGAGCTTACCTCTTCAAGACAACAACTAAATCTGGAGAAGAAAATGAAAGTTTTGAGCTTCAAATCCTTTTGTTTGTCAATGACTGCCACTAATTAGGAAGGGTTACTGAAAGGGAAAATGAAAAATATCCGTTATACCTCCCCCTATGTGGCCAATATACACGTGCCCATCGAGTTTTATTAACTTCTTACACGCTCAGTGAGCGCGTGTTCAGTTTCTTGGCTAGATAACCTGATAAATACCAAAGTAATGCTTTAAAAACATATCTATCTAGGGGGTTATAGGACCCCAAAAGTACGAGTGTGTTATTGCAAATTTGGTCATAGTATAGGCGTCATTGCAGTCATTTTCCCTGTGTCAATTGAATTTTTTACACTTTATAAAATACTACTCCCTCCGTCCCATTTTTAGTGTCTTAGTATACTTATTTTTCAAATTTTTATTTTAGTATTGCTATTATTTTATGATATTGCATACCACAACTCGACATACACGTGCAATGCACGTGCCGAAAAACTAGTCTCCAAAATGGGTCAATCTCATTTTTTACCAACCCGTATTTTAATGGGCAGGTTGAGTTGCAATTCATTTTTGTTCAACCTATTTTCAGCCCATCCATTTGCCCCCACTAGAAGCGACTGTATCCCTTTCCAAATTGTTAACTTGCCGGAAGTATTTTTTTTTAAATACATCTAGGGGAGAAAACTGGATGGACAGGTTTATGCACCTTCCTGGATCTGCTGTGGCTTAAAGGGACACGGACCATTGCAACGAACGAGCTATAGATAAGGAACTATAAAATTGCAATATTAAGGAAATCAGAAAACTTTTCTTCAATGTATCGTACACATCCATCGAAATTGCGCAAGTAAAGAGAAACAGATTATTTGCAAGTGTTCCATGACTGAGTAATTCAAGAGCTGAGTGAAGTATACAGCTATTTCATATGAAACTAACAAGAAAGCTTTCCATTTCTTTAACATTTGATGTTTTATCTCTAATGAAAGGCGTCATATATCAGAAGGATTGGCACACACATCTTACAAATCACAAAGCAGCAGAACAGGAAAAAGGGCCCAAAAATAAACAATTGGTAGGCAGTGAATCCAGGAGCAACTTTAGGCTCTACAGGAGAAGAGGAAAACCAAAATGGAAAATAGAACACGACTTTTACAATCAAAAACAGAGATAAATACAAAACGTTTGAACTAAAAGGAATAAAACTTAAGAAAAAAAACTAAAAGGTCCAGTTCAGCTAGCCAAGTGGCTGGGTGAGCTGTTGAACATGGCATGCCACATGTACGCTCTAGAAAGTACCATCTCAAGCTCTGAATGACTCCAGTTATGAGTTGGAAGGTGCTGAAGGAACATAACCATCTCTTGGAAGTCAAGCTTCAGCAGCTTATCTGACCACTGCACAATAAACACAACATTCAGCAAAGCTCCTCGAACAGCAATTCTTCATAAGAATATCTGGTCTAGTAAATAGAACACCCAAACAGACGCTCGATGATTCAGTTGTGTATCGGAAATAAATTTGGTATTAGTAAAGAGGATGGAGAACTTCTGCTTCTTTCAACAAGTTTATAATGCCTCCGCAGGAAAATAACACTCCGGTCACAAGAAACAGATCTTTTGGGTCAGTGACTGAAAAACTGTGTAACGATAACCATGATCCTTCCTTTACATGGTGTAAAAACCATACGTCATAATTCAAGGGATCTGTATAAATTATAAGAACACCGCTGTGTCCTTCAATTCAATTATTTACAAAATCCATTCAGGACTTGTACAACAAACCTTTCTTTCTGCACTAAGTTAAAAGAGTGTTTGTGTGTGTGCGCGCGCATTTTATGTATATGTAATGCCAGTAAGACTCAATGTCATCACATAATTCTCAAGCAGATATTAAGAGAAATCTTACTGTGAGCAGAAAGCTTGCAGCAATATACACAAGAAAATCTGGCAGTGCATCACCTTCTGCAAGATATGTATCCCACAATCGGGTAACAAGATGGAAAGGGATCTGCAAGAATGGATTGATTAGGTCTTTGTTTTAAGGAATATGACATCTAAGAAGGGCTTTATCAACAATGCGGAACTTTGAGAAGGACGAAAAACACTTAATAAAGATAAAGGCAGAAGAACAGACCTCGCGTATCAAGAGACAATTGAACCAACGAAAAGAAAACTGGAGAAACTCAAGCCCTTGCTCTTCCATGTGTGTTAACACAGGTTCTAGAAAATGGGGAGGAACCAAATATCAAAATTATAATGTGTCACCAAAAACTTTTCAGGAAGAATATATACCAGGAAAGACAGAACAATAAATAGTGTGCTGTCATTTCTAAGTCACCATACTTCCGATTTCTCGTGTTTTCTTACCTCTAAAACCACAGTTAAACCATGGTTAGCCTCTAATAACTCGAAAGAAAATAAGTGCTTTCTTATGCTTAATGAAATTCACCATTTTATCTGTTTCTTTTGACCTTTTCTAATAATTGGTCTTCTAAGGTCTTTTTTCTTTTTCGCAAGTCTTCCAATGTCTCTTTACCATGTCCAAATGTTTATGTTATCCAAGTTCCAATTATCAGAAGACAATCTTTCAGTCACCTCCATCAACAAACTATAGAAGACACACCTAATACATGTGTAACTTATTGGAACCAAATAATATAGAGCAATTTTAGCTGGTCTAGAGGAACTAAATGAAATAAATACTGGTTCCAACTGTAAAACACCCTCATAATGCTGTCAAATCATCGAGGTATGCATACCCTTTCATAAGGTCATAGAAAGTTTAACTTATTCACAAAATATAAGGGATTATAATATGCGAAACCAAAATTTGCTTAACCTTTAAAATTGTTACATTGTTTCACATGTCAAGGAAATCAATAATGTTTGACATCAATTCCATCTCTTGCATTAGGCAGTAGTTAAAGACAACAAATAAAGTAGAAACCACTAGGGCATTACCATCTATCCGTCTAACCAACTCCTTTAGCTTAAACACGAGCCGTTGTATTCCTGGTTGAGCAAATGTGTAATGGTCTTGCATCCCATCAAGCAACTTTGATAGACACCAATAACAGTCAGCTTCTATGTCAGTTATTTTCTCAGAAGGTAGATCAGACATCATCCAATTGCCAATGCTCCCTTCTGCGTGTTCTGACAAGAAAACAACTAAGAATGGTGTTGCTAGATCATTTATTCCCTGCACATATCCACTTGCAGGGTGCCGGATGGCCCTAGAAAGGAAAATGATAAATCACCAGAATATGAGAGAACATCCAGAACACACACATGAGCAATAAAGAAAAACACTAACATGAGCAATACTGAACGATTAATGAATGCCCACGCGTCTTAAATTCTTTAAATTTTATTTTCTGGACTGCCTTTAGGGGGACTGGCTACTAGGGGTGTGCATTCCATTTCCAATTTGGTTTTGTATTCAAACTGAAAAAATCCAAAAAAAAGGACAACCAAAATATTCAGTATGGTTAGGTTTTTCGGCTTAATCCGGCAAATGCACACCCCTATGGCTACTACTAATTTCAACCATGCCAACAGCCCATTATAACCCATTTGCTTTCTCATCCCGTTCCACATCTTAACTTAAGAAATGAATGTAATGCTATTTCCTTTCCTCTTCCCTTTGTAGAGAAATTCTACGATTCAAGGAGAATGTTACAGCTAATGAATACAGAGAAATAGAAATAGTTTACCATATGTAAAGTATGCGCTCCAAGGATTTCTGAACTTGTGCTTGTTGGAAAAAAGAAACATCAGGCACCGTTCTAGGGCAATCAACAGCAATCTAATAGCACAAGCGAAGCAGTAGTTATATGACTGACAACATTGGGAATGAGCATAAGGCGTAAAAAAGATCAACGAGACAACCCAACTGCATCCAGAATACCTGCCGAAGCATGTTGATCTCTTCATCTGTTCGCTCAATATCTGGAATGTCATAGTACTGCGCAACACAATCAAGATAATCTACACGCTTTCTTCTCAGAACTCCCTCCCTTCTATCTGAATTAGGGGGTGCATATCCCTGTTGTCAGCTCATTATTTAAATTTCATAAAAGCAACAAACTATGTCTAATAAGAAAATCTGCAATCTAGTTTAATAGGTTTTGTAAACTATATAACTCAATCACGCGAAAACAAATTTCACAAAATGGAAGCAAGCAAACTTGTCTACAAGAATACTTTTTTTTATTTTGAGAATGGGCTGTTGCCATGGGTTCAAGCAGTGGAAACAGCCTCTGGCAGAAATGCAAGGTAAGGCTGCGTACAACAGACCTTGTGGTCCGGCCCTTCCCCGGACCCCGTGCATAGCGGGAGCTTATGCACCGGGCTGCCCCTTTTTTTTAACAATATTATAAATGTAGAGCACAAACACTGTGCTAAGTCAAATTTACAGATTTCAAAAAAGAATCCAAAAGGCATAGCTTTCTCTTGGATCCTACTACAGGGATTCTATAATGTCTAACATTCGTACAAAATCCTCCTTGCACCAAAAATGAAATAAAAACAGGCGTTCATCTTGATCTTTTGTATGAAGTTGAGGGTCCCTTCAAAGCATCTACAGTTTCTCTCCTTCCATATAATCCACCATATGCAGCCTGGTATACTCTTCCACCATTTTTTTTGTCTAACTAGTCCACCAGGTAAGTTTCAGCAGCCAAGTAGCTCCCCTATAATCGTGGGCATAATCCATGATATTCGTATCATACTAAGGAAGAGTTGCCAGAGCACTCCAGTTACTTTACAATGTATAAAAAGATGGTTGCTACTTTCAGACTCCATTCCACATAGATTACACCTTGAGCACAGTTGCATTCAACTTCTCTTTAAGTTTCTTGTGTAAGGCAACCATTTCAACAACTAACCGCACAAAACAGGATACCTTGGGAGGTGTTTTCACTTGCCAAAATGCTTTCCAGCTCCATACATGGACTGCTGACCAGCCTAATTGAGATGTGAGTATGCGGACTTTACAGTAAACAGACCCTTACTATGCCATTTCCAATTTAATCTATCCTCCTCCATTGTGATTTCCTTGAACTGATCTAGAACTTTTAGTACAATAAATCTAGGGAAGTTCCCCGTCATTGAGTTGTATTCTAAAAATCCATCTCCACACCTGCTGGTCCCAGTTATCTTCCGCTGTGGCTTCAGAATTTAGAGTCTCGAGTCTTCATGTCATTGAACATGTTTTCCAAAGGACCATGGCCTATCCAATTATCAATCGAGAAGGTTTGCAGCAAAAGAGGCCAGTGTGCTCTAACTCCATATGGGGTTATCACAGCTCTTGATGCCCACTGCCCCTCCAAACCATATTTTTCTCTGATGACCACCTACCATAGGGTTTGTTTCTCCTACTAAATCTCTAAAGCCATTCATAAGTAGCCTTTTGTTATGTAACTCCAGATTCCATATACCAAGACACCTAGCTTTCTTGTCAAGTGTAAGATCTGTCCATTTGACTAGATGAAACCTCCTCTTATCTTTATTACCTTGCCAAATAAAGCTCCTTCTGATTGCATCAATCCCTTTTTTCTGTCTTACCAGGCATAGGAAAAAGGGACATCATATATGTGGGAAGTCATCTAGAACACTATTAACTAGTGTCACTCTACACCCAGGGATAGGTATTGCCTTTTTTCACCTAGCCAGTCTTTTCTCACATCTCTCTAACACATCACTCTATATTTCTAGAGATTTATTTTCAGATCCCAGTGGCATTTCCAAATAAGCTGTACATAGAGCCCCCACTGAATATCCCAGAACTCCTGCCAACCTTTGTAATTCTGGTACTTAACTTCACTGGAAAAAGCATACTGTTCCTCCAATTTACATGGAGGCCAGAAGCTGCCTCAAAGGACATACTTTTACTCTAAATTGTCTTAATTGCTCCACTTTTGCATCACAAAAAACCAGAGTATCATCTGCATAAAGCAGCTGACTTATTTTTAGACTGCTGCCACCACTGCTTGCCACCTTGAAGCCTGTCAACCATCCATTGTTGCTCTGGCTAAAGGGTCAATGGTCAATAATCAACAAATTTCTGAGGATGGCACTTCCAATGAAAGAAGTTCATAGGATAGTCTCATATCCCCAAATAAGTTAGGAAAAAGTGTTTTCCCTGAAAAATGGTGAGACAATGGTTTTGGTACTCCAAGAATTGTTTGCACCATAGTTTGAGTTGATCACATTCTCCAGAAAGAACCAAATTGTACCTCCACAACCATTTAGTAACCGAACTCTTCCTTTACATAAGGTATCCTCTTGGTTGGTCGAAGCTAGAAGTCGACTGAACGAATTGCTATTTTGCATAGAGGGAGTAAGGTAGGCTAGGTGTTTTTATTCAACTCGTGAAGGTTCATTTCTAGTTAGCAAGGATAAGGAAGTAAAGATAGAGTCCTTTAATAATATGTCTGTCATTTACGTGCGATTATCTCCACTACAGAAAGAAAAAAAAAAGAACATTTTCAGCACATTTATATGGGCAAGTCTTTAACATTATATTAGCATAAGTAGTCAACATTTTCAACTAGGGGTTTTGCCATACATGCAAACATAATAAATAAAACCAAACAAAGTTAGCATAGATAGGAGTCTTATCTCCGGTAGGCATCGGAGTAGATCTCCACTAAAAAGGACAAAAAACACCCTAAATTAACACATTACTTTGCGTCTACAGACACTTATTCAAACCTTCTAAAACTACAAAGAGTCGATAGATTCTTCTATTCTACTCTCTCTGGGAATCCAATGTTATGCGGACGACCCGCACAGTTAGTTCCTTTCGTTCCTAGAGTTAGTCCTCCTTGATCTCTTCCCGACCGTGAATGTGGTTCCGGATCTGTTGCATCATATTTGCAACGGCCTCAGGGTCGAGAGGAGGCGAATGCTCCCAGAACAGACTCAGCCTTTGCTCTGACAGGAGCTTCTCCTCTTCTACTGTCGAGATTTTGATAGAAATTTCTTGAAGTCTTAGAAAAGAATCCATGGCTACACTAGCGATTTTTTTTCCAACTTCTAAGTTCCACTCCGTCTCCCTTTGCCAAATAGAAACTTCAAGAAGCTTTTATTTATAGGTGTTGGAGGCCCTTAACCCTTTCTTATTCTTAGTAAGATAGGTTGTCTTGGTTCCGTAACATGAATCATTTCAAACCTAGCTTTTGTAAGACTTCAAGAAAAGGCAGGCTTGAAATGATCCATGTTATGGAACCAAGACAACCCGTCTTACTAATATTAAGGGCGAAGGGCCTCCAACACCTATAAATAAAAGCTTCTTGAAGTCTATATTTGGCCGTAGGTGTTGGCTTTCTTAGTTCTTTACACTCACTATAAAGTTACCTTTTGGATATAATTCTATCCAATTTTTCTTATGTTCGCCCCCTCTTTACATCAATAATATTCTTTCAGTTACCTATCAAAAAATAAATAGAAGCTTCTTGAAATCTCTATTTGGAAAAGGGAAACGGCCAGGAACTTAGAAGTCGGAAAAAACAGCTTTATGTAGCCATGGATTCTTTTCCAAGACTTCAAGAAATTTTTATCAAAATCTCGATAGTAGAAGAGGAGAAGCTCCAATCAGAGCAAAGGTTGGGTTTGTTCTAGGAGTATTTACCTCCTCTTGACCCTGAGGCCGTTGCAAATATGATGCAACAGATCCGGAACCACATCTGCACACTCCAACCATTCATGTCTGGCCATTGAGAGCTTTTTCCCACGTTGACTTGTTTTGTCTTGTTTACCAGCTCGGAATTTTTCTCCAATAAAAGGAACTGACTGTAAGGATGCATATATTTAAGTAAGCAAACCAACAAGAAAAAAGAAAAAAGATCACAATTGGTCTAGGAACCGAAAGAGCTCAACTGACTTAGTTGTAGAGGGCGACTGAAAAGGAGGTTCCATACACAAGGAGAACAGTGGCAAAGGGAGATTGTGAATGAAACGACCAAGGGAAAAGTCATTTCATGACTAGAGCTGGCGCAAGGCAAGTAAAAATTGCTCTTACTTTCCAAAGGGAGGTTGAAAATCTGTATAGAATAAGCTGCTCTTATTTCATAAGCAAATGTACTTTGTGCTTTCATATATAGAGAATGCATTTAGCTCTTTTCACGACTCTGCTCCTATCTTATCCGTTGCTCGCTAATTGTCCCCTTTTCCAAGTGTAATTTTTATCTTATGTATAGTCGTGCCTAAAGGCATACCGTTTGAAGTAGATTATTCTTTTGATTAATAAAACCCCTTCACAAACAGTTTTTGAGCTCACTATGGCAAACGGCGCCCCATTTGTGTCTATCTGCGATCATGCTTGGGTAATTCATAAAGAGTTGCTATCTAGGACCAAGCACTAAGCATTCTTGATTTTTTTTCAATTGATTTCTAAAAGGATTGGCAAATGTCACTATGCATAACACATCTAATTGGAAGTGGAATGAAGATAATGTGTTTTACTCTTTTCATTTGTAGCTGGATTAATCCTTGTTGGGTTGGGCTAACTTAACTTGAATCTGTTCTGTTTAGTTTTCACTAAGCCTCATCTGAGTGCTATATACATAGCTCCTTGATTACTTATCAAATAAAATGAACTTTCTTTAAAAACTTTTTCTCCCCATCTTACTAGCTTAGTAGCATGGAAGTCACAATAGTTGTAGCAGAGTAAGTTAGAATATGACCAATCACGCCCCATCATGATTGGTGTCGAGTCTGTTGTGAGAGACGGTTAAAAGGTCGTTAAGGCAATACACTCGGGGGTACATGGGAGGGGAAAGGTTGCTTCCTAAAAAGAACTGGGTTTGGCTCATTACCTTTGATTCCTTACCCATAGCGTAATAAAGGGTGTGTGCTTCAACAACTATGTTTCACATAAGGAACCTTCTGTTCTTATGGATAAACTGCGATATTTGATCGACGGGCAGGTCAGCCATGTAATTTATCCCTCAAACTGAACGGACTTGACATGCTCCTTTAGTTTACGGTTAGAGTTTAATTGCTTCTTACTAACGGCAGAATTATGAGTTCCATCATTCGACTCTAAACCAAATTAAAACACTCAGCTATGGGATGGCAATCCTTCACTCCGAAAGGGTAGGTTCCATACCAACAAGACCTCCTATCCTAGAACCAGCTCATTTCACACTAACTAAAGAGGAACTTAATCAAGGCAGAGTTGTATAAAGCCCTAATGTAACTGAACAAAGTCGAAACCCCGCAATATGAGAGCAAAAACATTGTGTAGCTTAATTGAGTTAGGTAGGATGTAGATCGAGCGCAATAAGCTACAAGAGTGATTATTTCGCATTGGAAGGAAAAAAGCATGTCAAATAAGGTCCTCACTTAACTCTCAGGTTGTCTGTGAATAGCTTCACCAGACATAGAAAAAAGAAGTGTAGGATTGGTAGCTTCGCCGGAAAGAAGCTAGTCGACTAATTCATGAGGCTACTACCGGCGGAGCCCTCTTGCTTCAGAGCGTGCTATTGCGTGAAGCAGGAAGGGACAGCAGAATACCACGACAAACAGAGAAAATCGAGGATTAGATATTTCGTCAACCACCATTTGATTCGCTTATCTGTTGAAAAGTACCATCCAGACAGTAAACCTCTAGGGCATATAACTAGTAAGGTAAATCAACCAATCGTATCGACAAGATGCAACAAGAAGAAAATTAACAGACTATGAAAAAGAAATTCTTCTCATTTATGTTTGTCTCAATCATGGGCGGTCGAAAAGAGTTCTTCCGATTTGATCATTGTGTAAGCCGATAGTTCAATAGATGAGGAGTCGGATGACATTTTTAGTCAATACCAAAAGCATAAATGAGTTAGGAGCGAAGAGTGAAAACCAACAAATTTCCTTATCAATAGAGTAAGGGCAAAGTCTTCCGATCTTTAATCCCCCGATTCAGGAGAAATTAAAGCAAATACAATAAAAGAATGCAAGGACGGGTTCCCCAGGAAAGGCATCTCGACCGCTTCCAAAATCATGTCATCAACCAGTAATTCGACTTGTTGAAGACTCCCTCCCTATACCTAGTGGAGTTGGCACTAATAAGGAGAGCAGAAAGCAGCTACCGACCATCAAAAGATCCACGACTTTAAGATCCACATGGAAGGAAAGATCCGCATATTCTTTGAGATGACAAAGCTCCCCACTAAAAACAAATTGCCAAATCAACACCAGGCAGTATAGGAGTGTTTTCTCTGACAGCGTTCCATAGACCAGAACTGAAGGACATACTAGCCCCCAAAGGATAATCGAGCATTCCTTCATGTTGGGAGGAGGTACCGGTTGGACGAGAAGATAAATACAACTTTCTTTCTTCCATTCCACTCTTGCTCCAATCCCAATAGGATTAATTGAGATAACACTTGCTATAAGGTCTCCTGACTATAGGCGCTAGAGTCATCCTGTCTGAGTATGTAATTGGCGGATGTGATAACAAATAAGCCTTCTACATCAGCCAATTCTTCTTTCACGAGGGACATCAATACAATAACATATCTAGTGAAATCCCACAATGTGGGGTCTGAGAAGGGTAGAGTGTATCCAGTCCTTACCCCTAAGATAGGGAGGTTGTTTTTGAAAGACCCTCGGCTCAAGAGAATAAAAAAAAAGGTCAGAGAAAGATAAGCAATCCCGAGCAATGTGAAAATAAAAATAAGCATTCTAGAAAGGAAAGGAGTGGTAGCTACCACAGAGAAATAAGATAATCAAAGTACAAAAAACAACAAATAATAACAAAGGTTAAAGGACAAGAAACTATAGTGCAATACTGCGACTACTAGTATAAGCGGATAAACGGGGCTCTTACTAGCCTTCTACCCTAATCTGAGTCATCCATAACCCCCTATCCAAGATCATGTATTCGGTAAGCTGTAATTGCGCCATGTCCTATATAATCACCTCTCCACAATACTTCTTCAGTTTTCCTCTACCTTTCCTGAACTCATCCATAGTCAACCTCTTACACCTCCGCATTGGGGCATCCGTATATCTCCTTTTCACATGACCAAACCATCTCAGTCTTGGTTCCCGCATCTTGTCCTCCACCGATGCCACTCTCACCTTGTCCCAGATATCCTCATTCATAATCATATCTCTCCTAGTGTGTCCACACATCCAACACAGCATTCTCATTTCAGCAACTTTCATCTTCCGAACATGGGAGGTCTTAACTGGCCAAACATTGTCCCATACAGCATGGTCGGTCTAACCACCACTTTGTAGAACTTGTCTTTAAGTTTTGGTGGCACCTTCTTATCACACAACACTCCGGACGCGAGCCTCCATTTCATCCACCCTGCACCAATACGATGTGTGACCCATGAGGGACATCAATGAAGCAACATTTTTGGATATCCCGTTCACTATATCGATCGACCCAAACCCCGTACCTGACCCCGATGAAAATCAGGATGAAACCTGCTGTCATTCAAAACCAACTCACTCTAAGGAAAGGAGAACTTTGCGAAATTCCACCAATTGTTTCCTCATATCAGTGAAGGTATTGACCTCTAACCACAATGAATCAAACTTGAAAGAGGAGTTAGATTTTCCCCATTCACCACATTGAAGCATCAAAGTTGCATGGTCTAATGATACTCTTGGAAGCATTGACTGTATTAAGGACTTGAATCCATCATCCCGTTCAGTCGAGGAGCAGCTAATGTCGTTGAACAAATTTAACTTTGTGTGTCTATTGATCTAGGCACAAAATATTGTTTAATTGAACCATGGTGGTTTAGAAATGAGCTTTTCTGTTTAAAAGAGAGTTAGAAAAACCTTCATTCCATGTAATTTTTAGTCTCACATAGATAAGTAATTTCACAAAACAAAGTTCAATGTCGAAAACAGACACAAAAACAATATTAGATAAATTCAAGATGGTTTAACCAACTAATATAAAGCAGACATCATATGATTCCAACAAATAATGGAGAATGGCTAGTTGTTGTTTCACGTGTCAAAAAAAAGATAGATCAGGAATAATCTTTTGTAAAATTCAACAATGGCTCAAGATATATTGTGCATGTTTCTTGTGATTGCAAGTGCGATGGATTTATCCTAGATCAATTGAGTCCATTACAACAACAACAACATACCTAGTGGGGTCTGAAGAGGGTAGAGTGTACGCAGACCTTACCTCTACCTTTGAGGAGGCAGATAGGTTGTTTTTGAGAGACCATCGGCTCAAAGAAAGAATGAAAAGAGGCAGTGCAACAAGCAAAAACAATAGCAAGATAATAAGGTAACCGAGGCTAAGGAAACAATTGACTCCATTCTTATCTCATTTATGGCATAAGGATAAAAAAAGTATAAACTGAAGGAATCTGTCAATTGAATCATGTCCAAATGATGGTCCGCTAACAAGGCTTACCTATCGCCCCCCCCCCCGGCAACCCGTCCTTTTGGTGGAACCATAGATAAGGAATGACAGGAGATGGCCCTACAGCAAAATAAACCAGCCACTCATTTGAGAGAGTACATAAATTAGGGTTGAACTTACGACAGTCTGACTTTGGAACCTTGGAGAACTATATAACACTGCGTTTTGTGGTCGATTTCACTGAGAGGAATAATAGATGTTTTTTTATTCTTAAACGGTATTGTAGTAAATGTCAAGCAACCAGAAGGTGTTGTGAGGAATTTGCAAAGGGTAACCCCATTACATATTGTGTAATGAGCTCAAAGAATCTATCATGGCCTCTATATCATTTGCAATTGCCATGTTACAACAAACAAGCAGTTGGAATAAACATTTGTACTTAGGAATAATAGATGTTTTGAGGATAAATATGAAACTGTTTAAATACTGAAAATGAATTGTTTTTTAAGAGTTTCCTTTCATGATATAAGGAAGAGTCGATAAAGGAGTTGAAGAATTTTGTTAGTTCCTAGATTACATTTTCTAGTTGTGGGTCCCTCAAGATTTTACCCCTCTTTTTATCTTCATTCTTCTTTTCCCTTGTTTCTTTCTTTAATTATTGTACTTCTGCATCTCCCTGATCCCAAGTTAATATATAATACCTCTTCTTTACTGACCTAAAAATGATTTCCAGAGAAATAAAGTCAATTAGAACCATACCAAAAGAAGCCTCCATATGTTGGGACGCAAATATGATGGGACACCATTCCAAGCTAATTCACGCAATTTTTCTGCAAGAGGAGTTGGAAAGCACATCATCAGACTGGTAGATAGAATTGAGAATTAGCAACATAGCTTTCCAAGTTGTACATCGTAACAAACAATAGCTACTAAATCTGCCAATCTCATCAAGAAGGAAAAATTAACAAAACCCGTGGGAGAGAAAACCAGAAACAGTCGTTCCAGTTGTGATATATGCATAACTGTCTTTTTTAGTCTGAACATTAAAGACCTTAGCTAGTGAAAATTCACAAATCCTGCGAGACTAGGGACAGAAAGCATCACCTTTGTGATCCACGTGCCGAAGAATAAGCAAATGATAGTTTAAAGTAGCAGGAGGGGTGTAGGAACAAGCCACTACGATAAATCCGATCCTGCAAAGGCTTATCCTTAACTGAAGATCAAAGTTGTTCTTTAGGAATAGTAAGAATTTCAAGTAAGCGTATAATCACCCGCTCGAAATCTTGACGCAAATGAATGAAGTTTTTGTTTTACGTCTCAGAGGTATTGTGATCGCTAATTCTTGGTGTACAACTAATTTATTGCCTTTCTTTAAGTTATACTTTTCAACTTTCCGAATCTATTACTATAACAAAGGAATTAATTTCAAGGATACAAACATTAGTTAGCACTTCATCAAAACCTTGCTCTTTCATGGGCAAGGTACTTTATGCTCTTGAGGCATTGCTGTAACTTTTGATAGACCATAAATTACTTTTGGTAAGCTTCATACTAGTTTCCTGCTGTTCTTACATTTCCTAGGGGGGTAAGTTTCTTAGAGAGTCCCTATCAAAATGCTCTTATTAAAGTCGTAAGGTCAAGTGAAACCATTATCTAGTAGGATCAGTATTTTACTCTTGTTTTGTAACTTCTGACGGCTTGTAATCTTTGTTAAACATTGTATGATGGATTTCTCCTAGATATTTACTTAATCCTACCTATCAAAATAAATAGATTTTTACTTAATCCTAAGATTCAACTCATAATGAAGTTCTGAGCAGCTCAAGCTCTCAATATTCTTCATATTTAAGCTGCATCACCAAATTCCACCCCTGTTCCAACAAGGTGTGGTGAACAGGAATATTTTCCTGCATCTATTCATTTTCAGGAACAAAGGAAGCATGCTGATTTAAGCAGTACATCCCCTACCTTGAACTTTAAAATCAATTGCAGAGACACCATGGGGATATAAAGGAAATTATCCTCTCAAAGACTATTGTAAGCCCAACTAGAATTGCAGCTCTCACACTGCATCATCAAGATGCTTCTCCACAAATCCTCCTAGCGCAATTTCAGCTTTCTCACGTTTTCATTTTTCATTTAGATCTAGGAACAGTATGAGTGGCCTTATTAGAGTTTCCTTAATCTACACTGCATAAATGTTCCTTCCAATTAGCTATCACATTTGTGTTAAGCTTATCATAAGCTCATTTGTTTCTTAGGTAATCAATGGATTGTAGTACAGATGTTTGGTGGATTGGGAAAGGTTATAATGAAGCATCTTCAATGCATTTCCAACCATATGAAACAAATGAAAAAAAGAAGAAGAATAAGGGGGTGGGGGTGTCAGGACGGTTTAGAACCTTAAACGGACTGCCTTTCATGGTGAGAAAGGAAACTCTTCTCCCAATTTCTCAACAGAAATTAAATAGTGAAAAGTTCAGGAGCAAATGCATGTAACGGATAATCATTCACTAGTTAGTCAAACAAAAAGTCATCTTTTTAGGATCATGGCACCCACAGGGTCCCCAATAATAAGCTCTAACTACTATGTGCCAAATTATGCAAAGAAAATAATCATAAATGTTTATATAACCACATAAATATATCTTGGCACCTCATCCTTATCCAAAAATAAATATATCTTGGTACCTAGAATAACAGTTGTCGCAGATAATTCTTTTGTGAACTTCATTAGCCTAGCCGAATCAGTAGCTCTAGAGCCAATTGATGGCTTCTGTACTTCATTGGATGTGTGTTCCGAATTTGACGTTGATGATTTTGTCTGGTTAGCGGATGAGCTAGCATTCGGATTGCTTCTACTTTTCAGTTCATCCTAATAGCCAAAGGAAAGAGCTTAATTTTATGCTGATACATTTAAGCAATAGATATATCACATACCCCATACACTGGATATCAGCACTGCTCGTACCTCAAAAGATCCATCTGCCTGTTGGCTGGGTCCCGTTTCACTATCTCTTAGACTTCCATGATTATCTGGAGACCTCACTGTTGAGTTATCCAGTGGGTCAGACCTCCGTGTAATCAGTACTTTGCCGGGGAAACTGCGTCCCTTTAGCAACCTGCAAAACATCTTATTTTTGTGACTTGCTTATCATTATAGCAAAAAAGAAGGTGTTCTGAGTGGAAAAGAATCAGACTAAGTAATCAACATCCTCGACAATTAAATACAAAACATTGTTATTTCAGATGGCCTTTTCTTTAATCAAATAAAGATAATTATTTCAGATGGTGCTTCCAGGGCAATAGTTATGAGACAAAGTCGACACGTGTTAACCAAAGAAGTCACTATAATGGCAATATCCAATAAAAGGACAACAATCAACAAAATGTGCAATGTAGTTCACAGTCAAGGTCTAAGTTTGGCTGTTGTCCCTAGCATTTCTTTTATGCTCAAGGGTAAAACATCCCACCACTTCTAATGTCTAAAGGAAACTATTAAAAAACTAAAGATAAACCAGAAATGGAGAGATTGGACTCATGTTGTTAAATGTATCACCGTATATTGAAACTATCAACTTCAAGAAACCCAAAGCCCATCACACATCACTGCCACAACAAATAAGTAAAGTAACTTTATACACAAACAAAATATGCTGTTCGCTTCACACTGCTAGTTTATCCTGGAGGTAGCACAGATATTGAATAAACTAGGCAAGGAGCATATCCAAATTCCCCCACAGACTAATCACACTAGAACCCATATAGGAAAAAAGAAGTAGAGCTTCTGAGGTGGGGGGAAGTTTGATAACCGAAATCCGAACTTTAACCTTTACAATCTACAAAAATGAAAAAAAATACAAAATGCATTTCCCAACGTAATATCCAACATACAAATCACAAAATAACATAGACTACAACGGATCAACAGGTTCAAGTGTACCAGTATGTAAGGATGCCTCGGCTGCATAAAAATGTCTTGTCACCCAACTCCATTTGATCAATTGAAACCTAAATTTTACTTAAGTATCCTCAAAAGGGTGAACATTTGAAACACTCCAAAAGACGATGAAACAGGATTGCCTTGGGATTCTAAGTTTTATGTTTTAGGCATATCACCTTACAGACAAATGTATTTAGGTCTTCACTTCCTGTTGCTATTTGTCCTAGTAGTAGCACAAAAAATTCATCGATAGAATAAACAGAGTACTCACACAGGAAATAGGACAAGCTTTGCAACCTAAAATTTCTCAAGTCTAACCTACATAATCCACAAAACATAATTAAAAGTCAAATACTAAAGGCATTATGAATCACAAATCCACCCATTGAGATCACAAAATACACATAATGGTTCACTGATCATATACTCCCCCAAGTCCAATTGATCATAGATAACTTGAATTTCCTCAAAATTGTACACTTTAATTGGAAATCTAAGTGACGGGTTTATGAGAATTATATAGATCTGAATTAGAATAATGATTACCCTTGTACATTTCTGAGAGTCTGGTTGAATCTTGAATCAACAGTTCGATCTTCCTCCCTGTCGCTCCGCATTGCCTAAGAAGCTCTCAAAAACTGTTTGTTTAGCCCCTTTTGCTTTCAGTGGAAGTGATGTTTGTTATTATGAGTACAATTGATGATGCCCACGCTCATTTTTCTCCTGCCTTATTATCGTCACATGGTACAACTTCTTCATGCGTCTTTTGCTCTTGTTATGTTGTACATATATTTTGGCTAAATAAATTTAGATAATAGTATAAATTTAAGAAATACAAAAAAAGGAAACTATTTGTAGAAGTTGAGTAATTTGCAAGAATTTTTTAAGAAATAATCTCAGAACACTGCATTTTAAACTCTCATGTGTCTCTATAAAAATTTATAAATGATTTTAGGAGAATGTTATGTGACTCCTCCGTCACTTTATTTCAAATTGCAAATAATATACTCCATCCCAATTCATGTGACGGTGACTTGATTGGGCACGGATTTTAAGAAATAAATAAAGATTTTTGAATCTTGTTGTCTAAAACAAGTGAAAGATATTTGTGCGATTATAAATCATTTCGCTAAGCGTAAAAGTTAAAATTTAAAGTTAAATTATTGATAAATAAAAAATAATTATCACTTTTTGGATTGACTAAAAAGAAAAATATCATATAAATTGAAATACATGAAATAACTAAGAAATAACCAAAGGAGGCGAGTGAGAATGGTACAAATTGAAGCAATATTAGTATACCGTGAAAGGGTGCAACTAAGATAACATTGGAGCAACCACTATTTATGAAACATCCACAACACAAGAGTATCACTTGCGTGCAACACCCAAGGAAAAAGAAGATGGCACAACAAAAATATTTTGGACCAACTGTCACAAGCCAATATTTACATAAGAATCTAGCCACAAGCCATCAGCTTAAAGGTTGGACCATCTACTTTGTAACTCTATACATAGTAGTTTAGCAATTTCATTTATTTGTGCTTGTGTCACTGAGTGTTCTTGAAAAAACAATGGCAAAAAGTCTCGTAGAGAGCCAAAAAGTGGCATAGAGAAAATTGTAGAGTTTTAACAAGTGTGAGAACAAGCATATCAATTTTAAGTATTATTTTCTCACTCTCATAACTTGTTTTCGAAATTATCTTTCTTGCTTTTTACTCTCTCATTAAATCAGCAAAAAGTAAACAATCAATCAAGGCCACTACTTATCAAAGTATTGAATTGTCACTAATCAAACTATTTTTTTATAAAGTCTAACTTATTGTCTATAGATTGGTAGTCATACTAACTACCAGTATGACTACCACTCACACTGTCAACAAAAATTATAAGGCCATGATAATAATATCGATCATAGCCAAGTTCGGTGGTAATACACTTTGGCAAGAACCTCGGAGGATCATAAACGACGTGTGTGGATATGAGAAGTAACAAACAAGAAGAATGATTAGAAGTAAGGAACAAAAAAATGGTTAGAAGTAACAACATAATGTTTGGGAAACACCTTTATTGAGGTCAAAGACTTATCTTACTTCGAATTAAGTGAGTTTAACCCCTCAAGACCACATTTCTATGCTCTAACGCATCCAAACGGATCAACTCTAGCCAAAAAATACTTAACAACGTCAAACGAATCTAAAGAGATCAATTTCATAATTTAATACGTGATCTAGATCAAAGTCAACCGTAAAGAGTCAACTCTTAGTTCACATGTTCAAACCTCGGAATAATTTCCACACGTTCAAACCTCAAAATAATTTATATTTTTGGGTTACCTATAACCTCACCAAATCAAATCGATTGTTAGATTTCTGATTCGAGTTCAACTACTATTCCAAATCATCAATCTCCTATTTCTAGGGCTTATTCCATAATCCACAATTCTACACCTTAAATCTCATATTTTAGGGCTCAAACCTAAGGGTAATCATGATATATAATCCAATTGAGTTTATATCACTTAGATCAACTCAATAGATGAATTCCTTTTTTAAAATGTAAATTTTTGTATTAACAAACCAAGAGGATGTGTATCAACATTTAGGTTTTAATGCTTCAGACCCTTCGTAAATCCGAGCTCTATTCGAAGAGTTATGCACGTCCTACCAGAAACGGAGAAAATATTTAAGTGTTGGAACCCACATGAGGTCGTGACGCACTACCTATCACACCAATTTTCGGTTGGGACGCGTCGCGGCATTGAAGTTCACAGCGATAGATGCCGCATCGCGAGGACTATCACCGACAACTTCATCATGTTGCCCATCGCGATGCAACGACTGGGTTTTTTTTGCATCCAACCTATAAATATGACACTTGTGCGTTTTATTCCAAAATTTTCATTCCATACTTCATTTTTCAAGCCCTAAGCACGGTTTTCTCCTCCTCTCACATTCCCACATCAAGGTAAGTCCATTCGAACTATTTTCACGCAATTCTAATATCAATTATGTAAGGATTATTAACATGAATCACCACCCTAGTCTTAGGGTTTTCAAGGTAAATCCTTCCAAGAAGTTCAAGCAACTGTTTTATTGTTCTACGTGAGGGATTTTAGTTTCGTTCGATTTTTTGGAGAGATTAAAGGTATGTAAGACTTCTATACACATGTGGGAATATCATTGTTCTTCTTCATGCCACGCCCATCCATAAAATTCACGAATATTTTCGCAATAAGAGTATTATACCCTGATTCATGAAATCTTTAAATCATTCCCATGTTTTTTATTATGACTCATCGTATTTGTTCATGTTATATACTTTCGATTGTCTTGAACTCCATACGTAATCATGATCACTCATATCTTGATTTTCATGAGTTTCCAACATGAAGTATGAATTAAGTGATGAACTATAACTTGTTCTAAATTGATGAACTCTTAATGATTCTATGTCAAATATGCTATGATTCACATGATAAAATATGTTATAGATTATGATATGAAAACCATGGGCGTATATGCCATACTTATCACTTAACCTTTTGGGAGTAACATTGATTATTGAGAAGGTGTTAGTTCATGAGAAACATGCCTGAAACTACGCATACCAACATAGGATAAGGATCATTCTGTTGGTTTGGGAGACTCCTTCATGTTATCCCATTGAGAGTTTATTATGGATTAAGTCATGTCACACATGTCTCATACCATAGCAAGATAAGAGATGACTTAGATGATCGGGCAGAGATAAGATCTCATATGGTGACTATTATAATCCGTACTTCTGGGATAAGAGTGGAAGTGTTCATCATGTGAATTAGGTCATGTCGTAAGGTATTTGGAGCGTATAATGGATGATAAGTTTCGAAGTCAAGTAAGTTGTAAATCGAAAGTCAGCAAAGGTTGTCACAAGTCACGTTCACAAGTTCACTGAAATGTGGGTCAGATGTCACTAAGATTTTCTCCCAATATACTTGGAATTACGGGGTGATTCACCAACCAAATCTAAGATCTACGAGTCTAGTTTTCAGAACATTAAATCATTTGTCGATACGGTTTCGGAGAAAAGATATATTCACATTTTTGTCAGATTGTGCAGTTTGCAAAAAGCCAACCATGGACCTCGTCGAGTAAGCTCCAAAGATAGTATGTTGCTCTCCTTGAGGCTCACTCAGTGGGATTGGTAAGTAAGTAGGAGGTATATATATTCGATCATATCATTATGGACTCAGTTTCCCTCATTTCCTTCATGAAATCTCCCTAAAATTCCTTCATTCAACATTAAGGTGTTCATATGAAAGTTATTTCAACTTCAATTGTTGATTCCTTCCATGGATCTATGTTTATATTTTTAGATTCTTCTGAATCTTAGAAAGTTTAGGATTACTTCAAGGTGAAATCTTCTCCTCTTTATGTGTATGAGCTCGTATGAGCTTTAGATGTGTTGTTTTGTAAGAACTCATGGGACGGTGATCAGAAGTCGTGAATTATGATTGTTTTAGTTGTATAAGATTTTTAAGTGTTGTTTTATGTTGTATGGAGAATGGTGGGGAGGCTGGTAGCTCGTATCGAGCATCGTATATGTTTAAAGGAAAGTCAGGTGTAGAGAGCACCATTGTATAATAGTCGCAAGAGCTTGTCACTCCTTGATTGCTCGACAATAGTTTTAGTTTGATTGTGATGCTTGTATAGGCTGCGGTTGGGTTGATATTAGGCTATTTGAATAAGTTAGACGCTGGTCGGAAGGATTAACTTGTTGTAAGTCATTCAAGGATGGATTCGAGGTATGTAAGGTTATTTCCTTCATTCCTGACTACCGCTTAAGTGCGTTCATTGTTCTTTACATAAGTAATGAAGTCTGGGATCAATTGAAAGTGTATCGACTCTATGTTATGTGTTTTGTATGTTGAACGAGAGTCACATATGTTTTCGTATCATTACTCCACTTAGTTGTTCCACTCATAGAATCGAGCTTCTCGGATTGTCATCAGCGGGTCATAGTGTTTCATTAAGTTGAATCGTATGTAACAGTTGTTCCAAATATCTTATAAGGATAAGATTATTCGGTTGATAAGATATTATGATACGTCGTAGACCTCCTACTTGTATAAAAATTGTCCTCATCTTACCGTCAAAGTCTGAAGACTGTGAAAGTACATTAATTCCAAGTTATTGGTTTCAAGAGTCAAATTAGAGTGATGTCACATAAGCATGAGTTGACACAACCTATAGGTGTTTCATTCCTAACTTCGAGTCTCTAGATTCTAACAAGCAGTTATAGTATGTTACGTAGGTTGAATCATCTGAACAACCTAAGAATTACAGTAATGAGGTTAGTGTATCCTATTAAAGATGAATATGGAGGATGGTTTGGGTTATAGATCATAAATTAAGATGAATGATATCGATAGCTTATAGATGGTTGCTATTGGGATGTAGAGTGTGCTTAAGATGAATATGTTGAAGGTTCCCACGACATTGATAAGAGATCGTAGATCATCGTAAGATTAATCATGTTTTTCGAGCGTTCATCAAAGGTTTATGGAACATTGTTACTAATCTATAGATGGTTGCATAAGATGAGTTATAGTGGTAGTATTTTAATGACTCTTGATGGAGCATGATCTCTATTTAAGGTGAATTAAGAAGATATTTTTTAAAGTACCACTAGTGGGTTGTAGAATGTTTTTAAATCATATGGCTAGCATTCAAGAAATTGCAAAATATACCGTCTAGAGTTTAAGGAAACATATTAGTTCATGTTTTGAACCCTGTTAGTTGAACAAGGAAATACGTTATGTGTTGATGATTCACTTTGTTATTATTACTCTTAAGGCCAAGTTACTAAGCGTCATTATGGGGTTAGAGTTTCCCCTTTAGATGAGTTGATATTGATGAATTGTGAAGTAAGGATAAAGGAGAATTATAAGTCATTGTTAAAGATGAATTCAATGTTGTTAGTCCTTATGTGATCAGAATCAGGGTGTAGAAGCTTGCTTAAGGTAAACTGAGTTGGTTCGAATGTTTATAGCCCTTCATGAAAATAAGACGACACAGAAAGCGAGCATAATAGTTCGGGAAGCACTAATAAGGGTTGTAGTGAAGTAACTGTGTATGTCCATTTCACATTTAGCGAGATGAAGTCATATCATATGTTTGAGTTCTTAGAAATAAAGTATCATGAGTCTCACTTGTTCATTTTTAGTCGTCCCTACATGTGGAATCAGTTGTATGGTAGCAAACCTTCATATGACTAGTATTCAAATGATAGTTTAGGGGTTATAGAACGTAACATAAGGTAAAGTACGACGTAAGTACTCTAGATTACCATTACTGGGGTATAGAGCCACCTTTAAGATAATTGATGTTATTGTGGACAACCATATCCTTCTCAAGGTATCATAAGAGGATCGTAGAACTGTAGGTGTGTATGTCCCTGTTGTATTCGGTGGTATGAAGTCTCGTTTGTTCCTTCATTACATGAGTTCCATAGAAAATATTGCAAGTCTTCTATTCAGATATAGTTTTTCCCTCCGTGTAATACCATTTGTGTCGTATCAAGCCTCCATAGGGTTGTATCGAGCTCTCCTGGCCTAGAAGAAGGTCAGATTCTATCACTTGAGAACTCCATATGTTATTAGAGTACTAGATGAACCATCCCACACGTGAATGATCTTATCATAATCATATGTAATGACTATCCCTTCTATCTCTTATCGACATGAATCGGCTTCCAATACGACTTTCAATGAAAGGCTTAAAAGAAGTGTCTTATTATAAAAACATCATTCATAACATATCTCCCCATTTCATGTGTTCCTCTTTGAGGATGTCTTGTTGATAGATGCTCCATATCGTGTTGTAGTTCTTGAGTTTGTTCTAAAAGAAACATGTTGAAGCATATCCATAGTATTTTGTGGAAGATGTAACAATCTCTTATAACTCGAAATGTCTCACATCCTAAAAGAAGTGTTAAGCCTCAGTGTTATCTTTGTATTTATTGTTTTATTTTACACACGAGACCTTTTTTATGGCTCCATACGCTATTTGTTTGTTGTGTGCCACACATTGGCCATTTTACACACGAGGCCTCATTTATGGCTCAATATGTTGTTTGGTTGTTGTAAGCCTATGGTGTCCTTTGGTTGCATTATAAATGTAAAGCGAATAAAAAGTACAATAATTAAAACATGTTATCCCAAGTGTTACAACAAACGATTCTAGAATGTCGCTCCATATAGCGACTCAAAATTGTCATTAGATAGACTCAAAAGAATGTTCAGAATGATTAAGTATGGTAAGACTTAACAGGTGTTCCTATAGGATATTTTAGAGACTTCTAATGTATTTGATTGTTCCACTTCTCTCTTATATGAGCTTCAGTTCTTGTATATGATTTTCTATCTACATTACGTATTCGGTATAATCTTTCTGCACTGACGTCCCTTTTGTCGGGGACGCTACATTGATTATATTTCACATTGCAGTTCCTATTATATAGGTTGGTAGACTTCCTCCCTAGATAGAGTTGATGATCAGCGAAAGGGTTGTAAGCTCTAATTTTACCTGGAGTTGAGTCAGGTCTAGTGTCTTGTTGATGTTACATATTACGGGCAGCTCGGGGCCCTATCTCGACAATTATATCAATGTTCAGTAGTAAGTATTCATTGAGGCTTCATAGACAGTATTGATGGGTTCATTTGTAATCAGTTATTAGTAAGTTGCATGTCTTTTTCCAGTGGCCACAATTGTATACAATGTTTACTTGCATTCTCATTTGTCTTTTGAGTTACGCCTATAATCTGTATAAGTTTATAGTAATTGCATATAGTGTATGGTCCATCTCATTCAGATTTGAAGCGTGACACTCACATGGTGGTTTATATGTCGGTTACTTAAGAATCTTCCGTAAAATAATTTTCTTAAAATTAAGATGTTTTCATGTTTCTGTTTCAATAAATTGCACGATTTTCCCTTCAAATGAGATGGTCTTCAATTTTTGCCCTTCAGATGGGCTGATATTTAATCTTGACTCTTCCTTTCATTTAATGAATATTTTTTTGACTAAACTGTCCTCTAGTGTCTTTCTTTCCCTGCTCTGTGGCTTCCGCACCAGCCATCATCATAAACCTAAACCCACCGGATTGCAACTCCTTATTCTCCTCCACTCTCCATACCTTAGAAGGTTAATAGCATAAAGTAAATTTGTTCATTCTGTGTCACCGTAGGAACAAACTATGTCCACCTAAATAAATGTGAACAACTTGAGAGTAACATAGTCCTTGGAGGAAGAAAAGATAATAGATGAATATTTTGTTTGATTAGAAGATGATTGAATTCGAGTTTCTACAGAAATCAATTAGATCCTTTAGATGTTAGTATGCTGAGTTGGCATAATCTCAAACAACCACTAAAAATGTTCTTTTTGTTTCTTGAAATTGTTGGGTTTGGAAAATGAGGTTGGTGGGGTTTGATTTTGTATGTGTTTGTGGGTGGGGCAGGGGGTGGTTAGGAGGGATGTCAAAACAAGTTACTCAATTTCCTGGAGAAAAAGATGAATCTTTATCAATGTGAAGTAAAGAAGAAAGAAAATTGACCGCAAAATATAAAAAGGTACTAAGAATATACTCCCTCCGTCCCAAAAAACTTATCATATTTTTCATTTTAAAAATTTGATTAAATTTCAAAGTTAAATTAGATTATATTAATTATATATTTTAAAATTAAAATTTAGATATTTTCGAAACTATATGAAAAGTACTATAAGTTGTAATTTTTCTCATATTAATATGATGAAAAAATATAGTTAGTCAAAGTTCATATAGTTTGACTCTTGAAAATCGCAATATGATAATAATTTTGGGATAGAGGGAGTAATATTTACGGGGGTTCTTTTGTTATTGAAGGACCTCACATTATATCATTAGCGAAGGCTACAAAGCCTATATAATGCGCAGTTTTAGAAGGCAGTAATGTTTCCAGAATGTTGGTTTTAAGAATGTGATAATACATGATTATGGTGTAACCGTAAAAGTAGCTTAGTTTTGTTTTATCTCCTTTGTATCCGGTACAATGCCAATTATCAAACGAGGTAATTTTTGTAGGCATTTGGCCATAGATTCCAAATATTTTTCAATTTGTTTGGAATTTATGAGGATGAAGTTCTGTTTGGTTATACTTTTTGTAAATGAGAGAAGAGAACACTTTATTTGAAGGAATAATTACATCACATAGCTAACTCTAGGATATTTTAACTTTTAGTAACTATTGTTTAAATAAATTACATTGCATAACTATAATATGTATTTGAATTACCTATCATAGCTACATTATATATTTAGAGTATAATACTATATTTTTTATTATTTTTATTTTTGACTGAGGCAAATACAATCCCAAATCCGTCGGACACCACTACTCATCGGATAATACGATTCCAAATCGATCTGCTACTGTCACGTCGCCGTCGGCCACCACAAACCGCCGACGCCTTCCTCCAGCCAGATCTGCTACTGTCACTTCAGATCTGGTTTGGCAGCGGAGTAGGTTTGGGAGGAGAGGCGGAATAGGTGGGAGAGTAGACGAATGAAGAGGTACATCACTGCTCGCAGGAGTTTTTCGGTCAAATCCAATCGTTTTTCAGCTACGAGTTCATCTTGAAATATAGATTTCTGCTTCTCCCATGATTATAGCTTCACGAGTGTCTTCTTCCCTCTTCAATAGCTCCTGACAGTTTCCAGATGACTCTGCTGCATGCAATCGGTCATTTTCCGCTCAGATATGAGTTTATTCGCCTGTATTTCGAAGGAGATCTTTTTGTATACAAATTAATACAATGAATTTGAAGTGTATTCATTTTTTCTAGTGTAAAATCTAATTTTTTGTTATGTATTTTATTTCTTGTATTCAGTTTTTGAGTGTATACAAATGAATACAGTGAATTTGAAGTGTTTTTACTTTTTAGAGTGTATTCATTTTTTTCTAGTGTAAAATCCAATTTTTCGTTATGTATGTTATTACTTGTATTCATAATTGTTTTTATGTAAAATGCAGTGTATTGGGGTGTATTTAGAGATGGCAGTGGATCTTGGACCCGGTCCAGATCCGGTGGATCCAAATCTGTTTTATAGGATATGGATCTTCAAAATTTGGACCCGACGGATCCGGATCGGACCCGGATCCATTTCTGACGGATCGAATCTTGATATGGATCTTGTATTTGAGATCCATATCCGGTCCGTGGATCTATTTTTTATTAAATATATTCATAACTTTAGAATGTAATTTTATAAGTATTTTCTTAAAATTGCTAAGCACATTCTTGCAAGTTTAATTCTCAAAACAAATTTAATTTATCCACGCGTTAACTCAAAAACCAAAAAATAAAGAGGTAACTTCGATAATAAAATCAATGTTATATTAGTGAATGACTAACATCTCCATAGACAAGTAGTTAAAATTATATTCACTTCATTTGTGAAGATTTCAAGCACATGCATGTTCTACATTGTGGAAATACTAGTTAGCATTTTCCACAACTATTGTCATTGTCCAACATTTTCAATTAATAGCTTACAATCAAAATGAGACAACGAACAAAATATCTTATATGAACATTTCAAAATTGAAACACAGTAAACTGTTAGCTAAGTAAAAATCGTTTGTCAGTTCAAAAAAACTCTTAGCAAAGTTACATTCTTAGCAAGGCAAAATTTTTTACATGTGGACCCAGATCTGATCCGTGGATTCGGATTTGGATATGATTTTTATGGACCCGATGGATCTGGATCCGGATCTGGATTCAGGTATGAAAAATGGATCTGGATCTGGATCTAGTAGGATCCGTTCCAGATCCTATCCGTTGCCATCCCTAGGTGTATTTTATTTCTTATATTCAATTTTTGTTGTATTTTTTTATATTTTGAAGGAGATTTTTCTGTTTTGAATACACTTTACTGAGTAGATTTTTACTCGTTGTGTTCATGAATATAACGACGCCGTTTTATGAATATAGCGAGGTTGTAGCAACTAAAAAGTAGCTAAGCCTTGTAAATATTGAAACTAAAGCTATGTCAAATTTAAAACCCCTAAATTATAGTCATTTATGTAAGTTTTACTTATTTGATGTTTATGAAGATGGAGTTTGAAAACAGGTTTGAACCACTTATCCAAATTTGGAATCCAACTCTAAGTGAGATTTGAAAATTTATAACCAAACACTAATTCAGAAATAAAATAAAAAAATTAGCCCTTAAGGCATAACTTTATATTACAAAGTTAGTCAAATTAGGCCTTAAGGCATAACTTTAGATTCCAAAGTTAGTCAAGTTAGGCCTTAAGGCCTAAATTTATATTCCAAAGTTAGTTAAGTTAGGCCGTAAGGCATAACTTTAGATTACAAAGTTAGTCAAGTTAGGCCGTAATATTCTAAAGTTAGTCAAGTTAGGCCTTACCCTTAAGGCATAACTTTAGATTTCAAAGTTAGTCAAGTTAGGCCTTAAGACATAACTTTAGATTTCAAAGTTAATCAAGTTAGGCCTTAAGGCATAACTTTATATTCCAAAGTTAGTCAAGTTAGACCTTAAGGCATAACTTTATATTTCAAAGTTAGTCAAGTTAGGCCTTAAGACATAACTTTAGATTCTAAAGTTAGTCAAGTTAGGCCTTAAGGTATAACTTTAGATTCCAAAGTTAGTCAAGTTAGACCTTAAGACATAACTTTCGATTTCAAAGTTAGACCTTAAGACATAACTTTAGACTTCAAAGTTAGTCAAGTTAGGCCTTAACCTTAATTCATAACTTTATATTCCAAAGTTAGTCGAGTTAGGCCTTAAGACATAACTTTAGATTTCAAAGTTAGTCAAGTTAGGCCTTAAGGTATAACTTTAGATTCCAAAGTTAGTCAAGTTAGGCCTTAAGACATAACTTTCGATTTCAAAGTTAGTCTAGTTAGACCTTAAGACATAACTTTAGACTTCAAAGTTAGTCAAGTTAGGCCTTAACCTTAATTCATAACTTTATATTCCAAAGTTAGTCTAGTTAGGTCTTAAGACCTATCTTTATATTCCAAAGTTAGTCAAGTTAGGCCTTAAGACATAACTTTAGATTCCAAAGTTAGTCAAGTCGGGCCTTAAGATATAACTTTATATTCTAAAGTTATTCAAGTTATGCTTAACCTTAAGGTATAACTTTAGATTTCAAAGCTAGTTAAGTTAGGTCTTAAGGCCTATCTTTATATTCTAAAGTTAGTCAAGTTAGACCTTAAGACATAACTTTAGATTCCAAAGTTAGTCAAGTCAGGCCTCAAGACATACTTTTAGATTCCAAAGTTAGTCAAGTTAGACTTTAAGGCATAACTTTAGATTCCAAAGTTAGTCATGCCTATAGACAAAAGTAGTTTAAATTTTATATACAAAAGGGCAGCCCGATGCACTAAGCTCCCGCTATGGGCGGGGTCCGGGGAAGGGCGGAATCACAAGGGTGCGAGGGATCCGGGGAAGGGTCGGACCACAAGGGTCTATTGTACGCAGCCTCACCTCACATTTCTGCAAGAAGTTGTTTTCACGGCTTGAAAAAAAGTAAAGATTCATCAAGTTAAGTATGTCTTATAGGGAAAAACTTGAAAGGATATATTATGAAAAGTTTTGTCTAGAGGAAAAATGATTGAAGATAAAACCTATCTTATTAATTAAATAGCTTAAAATTAAAGATTAAACACAATAAATAAATTCACTGTTTCTACCACCAAATATCATAGCAAATACGATGGATTTCATCACCCATCACCATCAAGTTCATTACCTACCACCAAAGTCATTCTTCCACCACCATAACTCACAGCACATACCATAAAATTTATGACCCGCACTATCACTCTAATCACCAAAAACCATATGAATTCCTAAGTGTTCTCTTGTATCCAACTGAAGTTGTGACACAACAAAATGAGTTCTTCTCAATATGGTGACAATTTCATATTACTAAATGCACATGCTTAAATTATTTCCTTCAAATCTAACAATTTGAAGTTGATGTTAGAGAAAAGTTAATAATAAAATTTTTAAATCCACCATTATTGATACTTGGAGCTCATGGGTTTGAAATTTGAAGGAGGAGAGAATGATGAAGTTGGGAAGATGAATTGGAGAGAAACCTAACCTATGTGTGATGGGAGGGATTGTTTCATCCATTAATTATTAACTTAAATGACTGAAGGGTAAAAATTAAAATAATAAAATCGGAGGAGCAAAAATTAAAGACCAGCCAAAATAAGGGCATTTGTGCCAATGACCCTTTCTATTTTAGTATCCCCCATGATCTATGTTTATTATTTTAGGTTGCCCTGTCATAACCCAATATCCCATAAAGGTCGTGAGGGCACCTACCCTAGCCCGTAGGCGAACCTAAATAAAATTCTAAGTATCTAAGAAAACATTAGAAGTGGAATTAAAAGAAGAATAACACGTAAGTCAATAATAAAGTTTCATAACTCATAATACGTGAAAAGCCAAGTCATACACCTCCCAAAACATGTAAGTCATAAGTACAAGATCTACTAAATATGGATTACAAGTTTGAATACCACAAAATATTATCCAAAAAGTAAAGACAAGAAAGTAGGATAAAATTGGAGTCTAGTTTCACAGAACATCCAACGCCCCACCCTGAAAACTCCAAATGATACGCCTCAACGATGGACGATGACTTGTCCACAACTAGAACTTGGTTCAGAACCTGCACAAAAAAAGGTGCAGCAAGTGTAGACAGTACTGAGAAACATGTGTACTGTTGACCGACCCTAAACAGAAGCGATGGAGAGGGTTGGTCTTTCTGATACTTACCTCCACATTACATTAGTCATTAATCCAACAATTTATATACACTTAACGAATAATAAATGGAAGGTATGCAATCAAGTAAACAACGAAATTTGATTCATTTCATGAAGTCATGTACAAGTCAAGTAATAAGAATGTGAGTAAGTATGAATGATATGTAATGCAAATGCCATGACCAATAGGCACCAGTATACACACACTCATACAGTAGGTTTTACGTGGACCATGGTGGACTCATGAGTGTCGCGCCCGTTTTTCGACCTGCTCGGGTCAAAGCGGAGCGCGGACGTGTCCGGTGATTCCTGGGTAAAAAGAGTTGAGGAGTCGCCACCTCTTTTCTTTCGAATCTTGGGCCTATTTCGGACTTGTATCTTGAACAACAAATAAAGCGAATGTTTTAAAATCAAGAACACAACAAATATTTTATGTATATATGGAATAATCTTCCGAAAAATCCTTCAAAAAATCTGTTTCAATCCCGAAAAATCTCCCCCCCCCCAAAATGAAGAACAACATGGGGTATTTATAGGTGAATTTTCCCCCCAAGAACGAGTTTGAAATTTGAATTAAAGGTAAAAGTTTCTGAATTTTGGAAGCGGATTTTAGGAGTATGGGCGTGGGTCGAAGTGACGGGAGGGGTGTGGTGGTATCAGGGTTGGTGGTAGGGAGTGGGTGGTGGCAGTGGGCGAGGTGACCGGTGGGGTGGGGGGTATGGGGTGTGCGGTGGTTGAAGGTTTTTTAGGTTTAGGTTTTTTTTGTTTTGGGTTTTGTTTTGGGAATTAAAAGGGGAGGTCGACCGGTCGGGTTTTGGGTCTGTGGGCCGGTTCGGTGTGGATTGGGCTCGCGAATTGGGGAGAATGGTGGTGGGTATTTTATTTGTGGGTTATTTTTTTGGTTAGGGGAAAAGGTATGGGCTTTGGTTGGGTATTGGGAAAATTTATTGGGGAGTCATGGTCCCAGGTTGGGCTTGGGAATTGGGGGGAAATAAAGGGGAAGGGAATAAGGGGAATGGGTTTGGGCTTGGTGAATTTTGTTTGGGTAGAATTTGTATTGGGTTGGGAAAATGAAATGGGTTAGAAATTCTTTTTGGGTTAGGAAAATAAAAAAAATGGGTTATGAGTTTAAAAATATAAAAGGGGTTTAATATTAAAATATTAATTTTGTTTTGTAAAAGATGTGAATTATTTAAAATAACATAACGACGTGATAATAATAAAATATAATATTTGCGAAATGTTTAATGCTTAAATAAAAAAAAAATGCGATGCCATTTTGCGAAAAATAAAATAACACAGAATATTATGGATAAAACTGATTATTATAAAATGCAAATGATATAAAAATGTGAATAATAATAATAATGAGATATATACACATATATATATATATGCATGTATGTATATAGATTTAAAATTGTTTTGAGGTGCTAAAAATATTTAAAAATGCAAATAAATTGGAAAAGACGGGATAAAATTGGGTGTCAACAATGAGGTCCATATCTCACTTGGAATTCCTGATCTCCAAGATCACATGGTGGATTCAGCCGATAGGCTATATTGTGATCACAACTCCATCCAGTACCATATTCAGACAGGCCACTCCAGACTATCTTATATGATTCATCAAATAAACATGACAATGGTATTATATGAAGTATGAAATAAATATGTGTATGACAAGTAATTACACAATGGCAAGTATATGCTAAAGATAAATCTTATTCATTATTTATATGAGAATATGTGTGATGAATGCACAATCACAATAACATAAAGGTTTATTAAGTATGGCTATTATAAGCCCATCTCACGAACAATCAAGTGGATTTACAACTACCAGCTAATGCTCATATGCTTTGACATTCTCTACTACATAGCAATTATTCATTTTCATGATTTTACCCATATCATAACACCAGTACCCACACAAGTACTCATCACCTCACAATTATGGGACCACATTCCCCATTTCTCCCCTTAATTACCTTAAACCAACACAAACATTTTATAAAGAGTCTAGTAAGTCTCAACTTGACTTAATTCCAAACCCCAAACGATCAATCTATGACCTTTGAGCTCCCGAATGAGCCCAATTTTTTCAAATATGGAATCTAAACAAGAATACGAGTCCGTAGACACCCATACTGCTATATTAATATTTTGGATCCAAAAAGTCACCTCAAAAATCAATCCTAATCTCTGAAGGTCAAAACTATAATTTCATCGTAGATTCAACTTACCCATAGCGTAAAGGTTAAGAGCACCAAAAATCCTCGAACATTGATCACAATTCGACCTTTAATTCATTAATTTACATGAAACTCCATTTTTATGAAAACCCTAAATTCAAAGATCAAAACATCGATGAAATCGCTAATTAAAGAATCGAATCACTAAATAATACTTAGATTAGGATTAGGAACTTACCCCCGGAGTAAAACTTGAAGATTGCCTTTGAAATCACCTAAAACTGAGCTTTGAAGCTCCTAAAATTGAGTTATGAACAACGAAGTTTGAATTAAATATTTACTTTCCCAGGCATCACTTACCTTTTGTGATCTCGAGGCCCACCATGGCTTCGGCGAAGCACTACCTGGACCCGACCCAACTACCCATATATGCGATAAAGACCTCAACCACCATGATCGCGTGTTGCCACTTCCCTTTGCGATCACGATGGCCAATTGCTAGCACCAGACACCAGAAAAACTAGCAATGCCCTGAAGTTCGTTTTAACGGCCGAATCTCATTCGGAATCTCTCATACATAAACCAAAAATGAATTTCAGTCATAAAATACGTGTCGGACCTGCTCACGCACTCGAAACGCCTAAAAGAGATCGTCTTGACCTGATATTGACCTAGGTAAACTCTAAATTCTTAATATAACTAGTTTCTCAACCAATGACCCAAATCACATCTGAACCCCACGAGACCTAAACCAACAGTTCGACTAAGTCATAAATGACATTCTAGATTATATGAAATCTACAAAACTCCGACATGAACTTATTTACCCCTGATATTTACTTTGGTCAAACTTCTCAAATGTAAGAAGTTGAAAACTCTGAGAACCCTAATGCGAACCATCACATCTAAATTTGGGGCACACCCTCCTAAAATTTCCGAACTTGCCACACTCATAACATTCTTACTGGGTATAGACTAATGAGAAGAACCTGAATGACCGGAATGCTCCACGGCCTTAAGGTTTAAAACATGAGCCATGAGAAGTCTTTCGCAAACTGAAAGTTCTATGCCCGAAATAATCAACCTTGGACGCTAGCATAGAGGAATTAGTGAGTCTGCTAGACTGGGGTGATAAACCCACCCTGAGTAAATCTGACTCTTAGGCGAAGCACCACCATAAACACCTGAATGACATGCTCTCTTGACCTCACGCTACTCAAATACCTCAAGCCGAATCAACTCTAAATCCTTCGAGGCGTCCACACTTTTTGAAATGGAACCCAGAAGTGACAACATGAGAAAGTCCTATACGAGTTAAAATAATTAATCCCTTATCAAACCTCCTGACTCTCTCAGCCTCAGTGTGAAGTATCATCAATGCATGTCTATCTAAGGCATGAAACCTAGCCTCATACATAGTAACCGACAATCTCTCCGACTGTAATCCCTCAAACTCATCGATCTTATGCTTTCTCTTATTACGTGGGACAAACTTATCTAGAAACACCAAAGAAACTAAGACATGAAAGTAGAGGGTGAGCTAACTGGCATACTATCAATATAATTTATCCACCACTTCTTGGTAGGGCTAACCATCTAAAATATAGTGTAGTCAACTCTGTGGGACTCCATTAATCCTAAGTTGTGTAACATCTCATGATAGTTGCCTATAAACTCATATGCCTCATCCCTTAACTCACAAGTATAGGTCAAAGGTTTCATCATACTGAACCTCCCAAACATCTTCTGCTCATCAACGGTCATGGTAGGCCAATTAGACAAATAAGGTGCAATACCCTACGTTTAAAATAGGGAGCTACAACAGCAACTGGATAAGCCCCTAGATACTAGAACCCTGGATCAAGCATCTGGTATGGAGTTTGACATCTAACTCGGGTCTGTAAGTCATCTGGGTGACAGGCAACATACCCGTCTGAGTTGTCCCTCAAGAAATCCCAGATATGAAGCTGTAACACCTCATACTTTTGCGATAAGGTTTGACTCATAAGATTGGGATATAATAGAACCAATATGAGGAGAGTAGAAATGGTTTTGAAACTTAATCAGGTCATAAGAAGAGTCTTAGGACAAAGCAAAGTCAGAAGCTACTCTACAGGGCATGTTTTCAAGTGAGTTTTCATGAGGCCTAACTTCAAGCGAGCATAATCTCCTTCTAAGTTGTGAATTTGGAAAAGCTTAAAACATGAAAGTTGTAGCTCTTTGCAATAACTTTATATCCATATAATATGAAGGCCAAACAGATTTCTGTACAAAAGGTTATGATTATTTTACTGAAATGTCTCACAGTTGGGAAAAAGTGCAGCTAGAGCAGCCCATTCTGTGGTCCACATAACTGATCTACCCTCCGCAGAATGGTCCACAGAATGACCCAAATATGAGCAAGTTACTTTCCATTTCTGTGACCAAAAGTGCGGCCAGCATTCGCATTCTGCTTCCCGTAGAACGGTCTGCAAAATTGACCCATTTGTTTTTTATTAAAGTCACGTTTTTCCAAATTCTTATTCCATTTTTCAGTTCTCCAAAGCCCTAGCACGATTTTTCACTCCCCTCCTTATACTTCCACATAAAGGTAAGTCTCTCACACATATTTTAAAGTAATTCTAACACTTATACATGGATTTTTAATAAGAGTCTACGCTATAATCTTAGGGTTTTCATGAAAACTCTTCTCAAGGTTTCAAGTTCAGATTTTTGGATTTGTTCTTCAATGTTCAGACCTTTTCTTCATGTTTCTGGAGTGATTAAGGTATGTAGGATTTCTATCTACATGAGAAAATGTCATTGTTCTTCCTCACACCACAGTTCTTCTATGTTTCTTCAAAAAATGCCCTAGTTCATGAAATTACTAAACCATGTGGTGAATAGATTATAATTGCACTCTATATATTCATGTTATATCATCTTGAATACCATAAATCCTGTATGTAATCCATGTATACTCAAACTTCGATTCCCTTGACTACATTATGAACCCTCATGATCCCATGTTTCATACAATTGTATTGTATATTTATATTCATGTTAAATTATATGTTCAAATCATATTTACAGGTCATGTTATACAAGTCATGGGCTTCTCATCCAACCAGGTTCGTATTCATGTTTTTGGGAGTAACATAAATTTACTAAGAAGGTTTAAACATCTGAAACTATGTATGCCAACATAGGATCAGGATCTCTTTGCCTAGTTATGATGATTCCTTCTCATTTATAGATTGGATACATTCATGTCATATTCATGTCTCATATCCTGGCAAGGTATAGGATTTCTCTGCTTGTTGAGCCAAGTACCAGAGTCCACATACTCACGTGGTGATTTCATGTTGTCGATTATACTAAGGCTCTCCCACTTAAAATGATTTACTCATGTTATATTATATTAATTATATTCATGTTATATTATGTTAATGTTCATCTTACAATTACAATTTTAGTTCCATATTATTTCATGTACTCATGTGTTATTGATTTGGGTTGCTCATTCTCCAAGCACCCCACATACTATTCTTTTATTCAGTTTCTTTACATACATGTACAATTACAGTGTACTTACGTCCCTATTACCCGGGGCCTGCATTTCACGATGTAGGCATTAATTTACAGGACGACGGATTTGCTCATTAGGACTTTATCGTATGAACTATTTGGTTAGCCCACTTACTTCGGGGCGTTGTCTTTACTTTTCAGTAGTCATATTATGATAGATAGTCAGGTATGCTAGGGGACTTGTCCTTGTAGCAGTTCAGTATTTTAGACTCATGTCAGGTTTCATAGACTAGTCAGTTATGTCATGTTAGGTATTCATTTATGTTTAGCCTTGTGGGTTACACTATTATGTTTTAGACTATTTCTGCACTTATATCTAGAGACAGTATTTTCAATATTATTATTACTTGCATGAAGTATTCATCTCTTACTATTAAAATCATTTTAAATCACATTCTACAATAGTACATGTCCCATGTTGATTCAGCATACCATGTGGTTCGGTCGGTCACATACAGTCAGACACTGAGTGTCGTGTTACGCCCAGACCATAGTTCGGGACATGATAAAGCTTAGTATCATAGCACTATGTTCAAGTGTCCTAGGGATTCTATGAAATCGTGTCTAGTAGAGTCCTACTTATGGGTGTGAAACGTGCCACTCTTATAATTGGAAATGCTCAACATACTGTTTAGACTCGGCACAGGCATAAGAAGGATGAGGAATTAAGGCCTCAAATTCATCTTAGAGCTCTCTAAGTATGGAGAAATAAGTGGACACAGATGAGGTTCCCTGAGTCATTGTAACAATATCCTTGTGCAAGTAGAATGCTCTAGAGGCATTGACCTTGTCAAACCTCTCTCTAAGATCTTCCCATACCGTATGAGCATCATATCCATATATGACAGTGCTAACTAGACTTTGAGAACCATTGTTCATGATCCAAGCTAGGACAATAGCATTACACCTCTCCGACAGATTATGCATACTTGCAGGATACATATTTTTTCTACAAGTTCCTAAGAGGAAGCCTAGCTTATTTTTATCCAACAGATATTGGTTGAAATTGCAAGTTTTCGAACCCTAGATAATGTCGAATCTTCTAAAATTTGAAAGAATTTCTTAGATTAAACCGTAATTCACTCTCGATCATAGCTTCTATGAGAATGAGTAGGGATAATCACCTCAGCTCTGATACCATGTTAAGAGACTCCATTAATTGAGCTTAGAAGAGAAGCATATAATATCGACATAGACGATAAGGAAGACAATTGTTCCATTCATCTTAGAAAATAAATGAAATGCAAGTACATTAAGATATTTAAAGAACTAACTCCCTATGACAGCATGTACAATTCTAACTGACCTTGTATCTATCTTGCTAAGCACATAACAAACTGACTAACTTGTATTTAACTAACTAACTACTATGTACATTTAGCTAATTAAATATCTTCAACAGATCAAAATTCTGGCTAATCTTTTTTTTTACAATTTCGATTAAATTTAATAATTAGAGTTTGATAAATTTTTTATAGAGATCAAAAGTGCACAATTTTGGTAAGTATCAAAACTATTTAGTTGATACTAAGGGACTATTATAAACCTGCCACCAAAAATAAAGGACCATTGTTATCATTTCTCTAAAAAGTAACCTGAAAAAAGTAAAAACACCAAATTTAAGGTAATATCTTAGTTGGTTTTTTGTTTGAACTTTCACCCTTATTAGTGAAGATTTAAAATACAGTTGTAATGAACTCATCATTTTCCCTTCTCTACCCCTATGCAATTAAAAAGATTAAAAAAAGAGGTAATAGAGAGCAAAAAAAGATTTGAGGTTATACCAAATATATTAATCCCCCATCTCAATTTATATGATATACTTTCATTTGACATACACTTTAAGAAATAAAAGAAACTTTTGAATTTTATGATCTAAAATAAATTAAAAATATTTGTGTGGTTATAAATTATTTTATTTTATCTAAAAGTTAAATTATTTTTAATTAAAGAATTATTATTTTTTGAATGAATTATTCTTTTTTGGGAGGGAGTATTTTGAAAATAATCCATTTGTTTTGGTGTTTGCAGTATTTCTCTTTCTTCCCCCAACAAAAAAACAAAACCTTGTTATTATTCCCACTTTGTCTCTCTCTCTCTCTCTGTATAACTGTCTCTATCTGCACTTCTCTCTATGTCTACACACAGAGAGAGTTATAAAGTATAAGCAAAGCTGTATTAGGGTTTATTGTTTTACTGCGGGGTTTATGTTTATCACTGTCTGTGTGAACACAGGTAACTAACTAGAGCAGAAGGTGAGTTGTGAAATGCGCCAAAGGTATGCAGAAACTGTTAAGCAGAAACCCATCGTTACCCCCTCCAATCCTATCCCTTAACCCTCTTCTTTCTTTCCCTTTTTCTCACCCTATAGGGTTTTACAGAAACCAACTTCCTGTTAGACCTAGAATGACTTCTGCCACCCTCCACCGCCTTCACCATGCTCCTATACCCTTTTCGGGTTTTCGAAATATGGATTCCTCTGTTAAGGCGGCCGCGGTTGTTCCTCGTGTTAGTAATTGCGGTATTTGTAGATGTTCTCTTGATAATAATACTGCCCCCGTTAGGGCTTGGGTTGTGCTGAAGCAGAGTAGAAGTAGTGCGGCTTGGTTCGGGACCGTGGCTTCTGCTTCGGGTTCTGGTTCGGAGAAGGGTGTTCCAGTGACTTCTGCTGAGGAGGAGAAGGATGAGGATAATGAGAGTGGCTCGGCGGCTAGGTTGCATAATAGGAGGCAGAGGGGTGGTGGGGGTGGTGGGGAAGGAGGAGGGGTTATGGCTAGTCCTGATTTGCTAACGATACCTGGTGTGGGGCCAAGGAATTTGAGGAAGTTGGTGCAGAAGGGTTTTATGGGTGTTGATCAGCTCAAACAGCTCTACAGAGATAAGGTATACTCATAAATAGTCTAATGATGCTTGCCTTGTGCTTAAGTTTTGTGGTTCCCTATGTTTGCCGGATACTAAAAGTGCTAACTTTAGGTAAACTGAAGGGACTAAAACTGCTAAATGCATGCTTAAGGGACTATTTTGAACCTAACTTCAAACATAAGTATATAGTCTGTGCCTTTGAAATGTTAAAGAATGAAGATGTTTAAATTCATTAATGAGGGAAAAATGAAGGTTTTCTTAGTCTGGTTATAGACTTTGCATGCATGTGTAGAAAAATGAGTGGAATTTAGGGGGTGTGTGGTATGAAGTAAAATGTTTTCCATGGAAAACAAGTTTCTTACTTATTTTCTAGTGTTTGGTAAGTAGATAGAAGTATATTATCCCAAGAGCATTTATATATAATCTAGCAAAACACTATGGTGGTGGAATGGGGTGGTAAGTGGAGGTTCACGGGTGGCGGGATGATCAAGGGGTGGGGAGGGGATAATGAACTTGGAATGTCACTTATAGAACTTGTTTTCCCTACTTCCATTAGGGAAGTCATTTTACGCATATTTAAGGAACTTGTTTTCTTGAGAAAATGTTTTCCAAAACATTTTGACCAACCAAACATGGGAAAATTGGAAAATGTTTTCCTCCATACCAAACACACCCTTATTTTCCAAGTGTGTTTTGTTCCATAAGAAGTCATTTTTTGGTGTTTGGTTATCATATTTTTTTTTTCCTTTTCAAAAAAGAAAATTGGTTTCCTTTGGTTTCCTTCACTTATGGAGGAGATTATTTTCCTTGCTAATATTGCAACTCTTATTTTATATCAGTTCCTTCATCCAACTCTTAGAGACTATTGTCAAAGTTTAATACTCAAAAAGGTCATCAAATTGCTACCGATGCACTCTATATTTCACCTTGAACTGGTTATTGTATGTCTATTTATACCCAATCAAACACGGAAAGAGTATTTTCTATGGAAAACATTTCACTCCATATCTGAGAAGACCCTCTAATCTTAAAGGGTATAGAAAAAGTAGTATTGAAATTATTTGGCCCTGAATAAAGTGGACTGATTACAAAGGATTACTATAACCAAGCCTGTGTAGCTGAATGATAATGAGGGTATAGTGAAGTAAGAATGCATTCTTCATTACCTCTATTGCAGTATTGTGATAAAAGGAATGACTGTGAAGTTGGGTTATGGCTATGACCGTACCAGTTTTTCTGCATGGCATAGACAGCTCTTTTTACCTCTAATAAGAAAGCAAAGCAAAATGCATTGACAACTCTGTTTGCAGTATTGTGATAGAAGTGTTAGAGGATGAGTGTGAACTTGAGTTATGGCTTTTGGCCGTGATGCTATCAATTTTTATGCATGGCATAGACAGCTCTGTCTTGAGATGTTAGGATTTGCTCGGACTGCGTGATTTTTTGTGAATCCAATTAATTTTTTTTAACTTGACCAATTTGGATAGCCAACATGGTATCTCTGTTTTGCAGTTATTATTGAGTTGTATTGTAATTACAGAGTGAAGTACTTTGCTTAAAAGAATATGTTGGGTACAGCTTGTTTGACCTGTAACTTTGATGTACTTTCTTATAGTAAAGGCATTATTTTGGCTTTGCAGTTTTTTGGAAGATCGAACGAGAAGATGGTTGAGTTCTTGCAAAGCTCAGTTGGAATCATTCACAAAAACCATGCTGAGAGTATCACCATGTTTATCAGAAAGAGCGTGGATGAAGAGTTGAAGGAGAAGAACTCAGATTCCGATGTGAAGTCAGCACAAAAGAAACGACTTACTTTCTGTGTTGAGGGAAACATTAGTGTTGGAAAAACAACCTTTCTGCAGAGAATAGCTAATGAGACACTTGAATTGCAAGATCTTGTTGAAATAGTTCCCGAACCTATTGACAAGTGGCAGGATATTGGTCCAGATCACTTCAACATATTAGATGCATTCTATGCGGAACCACAAAGATATGCTTACACATTTCAGAACTATGTTTTTGTCACGAGAGTTATGCAGGAGAGAGAATCATCTGGTGGTATCCGGCCCCTCAGGTTGATGGAGAGAAGTGTGTTCAGTGACAGGATGGTAAATTTCTCTCACCTTTCCAAGATTGTCATTGATTGCATCTTCTTTCTTGATCTTTGATTGTGTAGCCGCCCCTTAATTTCTAAGACAATGCATGTTTATGCCATTACGTTTCTACAAAGATCCATATCTTTTACAGGTAGGCACTTCATCAAGACTGGCATGAAATTATGAACTTGTCATTTATATATATATATATATATATATAAATACAACATTCCCAGTGAAATCCCACAACGTGGGAGGGTAGTGTACGCAGACTTTATCTCTACCTTGGTAGGTAGAGCGGCTGTTTTCGAGAGACTCTCGGCTCATGACAGAGCATAAGCACAACAAGCAAAGCAAGAGAAACGGCCAGACCCGGTCAGAAAAAATTTAAAGCATTATGAAAATGCTGGTATTAAAAGCGAATAAGCCATGATAGCACATTCCGAAAAAGTAAGCAGCAACTAGCGCAGGTAAATAAGCTAAACAAAGTACACTAAAGAACACATATCAGCAAAAATCAAATTACATGGGACTATAAAGCAATATTGCGCCTATTAGTATGATAGGCTAAGTGGGCCTACAATACTAACACTACAACTACTAGTTTGCAAGCGTAAGTAAGACTACGCTCGACTACCTACCACCCTTCTACCCTTATCTGTGTCCTCCACAACCCCCTATTTAAGATCATGTCCTCAGTAAGTTGCACCTGCGCCATATCTCATCTAATCACCTCTCCCCAATACTTCTTCGGCCTACCTCTGCTCCTTCTGAACGCGTCCATAGCCAACCTCTCACACCTCCGCATTAGGGCATTTGTGTCTCTCCTCTGCACATGCCCAAATCATCTCAACCTCGCTTCCCGCATCTTATCCTCCACCAATGCCACTCTCACTCTGTCCCGGATATTATCATTTCTAATCATATCCCTCCTTGTATGCCCGCACATCCATCTTAGCATCCTTATCTCCGCAACTTTCATCTTTTGGATGTGCGAAGTCTTGACTGGCCAACACTCCGCCCCATACAACATAGTCGGTCTAACCACCGCCCTATAGAACTTGCCTTTAAGTTTTGGTTGCACCTTTTTATCGCATAAGACTCCAGATCCATTTCATCCCCGCCCCAATACGATGTGTGACATCGTCATCAATAACTATATATATATATATAATTCTGATTAACCTTTAAATACAGTGCACAGTACACTCAAATACTCCATCCATTCTGAAAAGAAAGATTACGTTAAGAGCACGGCAACCAAACCAAACCATCTAATATTTGATGTACATTTGAACATCAATTCCTTAGATTTTAAAAAATGAGATTTACATATTCAGAGACTACATTAAATAACTATAAGTCATCCTTATAAAAAAAAGTAAGAACTATATTGTACTTACAATATTAAAAGATAATGAAGAAATCAAAGTCAGAAAAATTGTTTTGTTTCCCAAGTAGTAATGTTGTCAAATAAAATGGGAGAGAGTAGAGTATTTGACAGCTACCTGGTTTATGTGCTATGCTTGAAACAATCCACTGAGTTGATTTTCGTACCATACACAACATACTATACCTATCTGATTCTAGTTTGAGATTGAGGTGTTGTTGTTTTTGTTGTATGCAATGCACTATACCTGGTTATTTATACCATGACAAGGGCTACTATATGATGCCTAATGTTTTCATAAAGGTGTTTGTAAGAGCTGTTCATGAAGCAAACTGGATGAATGAGATGGAGATCAGCATCTATGACTCATGGTTTGACCCAGTTGTTTCAACTTTGCCTGGACTGATTCCTGATGGTTTTATTTACCTCAGAGCAAGCCCCGATACATGTCACAAGAGAATGATGTTGCGAAAGAGAGAAGAGGAAGGCGGAGTTTCCTTGGAATATCTGCGAGACTTGCATGAGAAGCATGAAAACTGGCTTTTCCCATTTGAAAGTGGAAATCATGGGGTATTGTCCGTTAGTGAGCTACCCCTAAACTTTGACAAATCTGTACCGGTACCCCCAGAAATAAGGGATCGTGTTTTTTATCTGGAGGGCAATCACATGCACCCAAGTATTCAAAAGGTACTTTCTGTCGATGTAATTTCTGTTTGTGGACATTTTTCTGTCTTTTTTCTTATAAAGCAGTTCCTGGATATTTTCGTGTAACATACAACATTGTATCTAACTATCTATTATGATGCAGGTTCCTGCTTTGGTTCTTGACTGCGAGCCTAACATTGACTTTAACAGAGATATTGAAGCAAAGAGGCAGTATGTCAACTTTACTTTATTTTCTATAAATGTTTGTCTAGTTTCTCTTTCACTTAATAGTATACCGGCTTTAGAGTATATCATCTTTTTGTTACAAATCCTGAAAACCAAGGATATCATCTTTTCTTGCAGTTTAATTTAGTACTTCAATTGAGGCAAAAACTTTCTTTTTAGCAGCTGCCAGCTGCTGCTTATATAACTTATGTTAGTGATGATCATTTTATCTTCACACCTTAGTAGTTGTTCAATATTAGCTTAATGTCTTTAGTTGTTACCTAGTTCAATGGTTATCCGAGCTGTGGATTGAATGTTGGTTCCAGTTGTGAGATAGATATTATGGGAGAAATATTATTATTGAATTGTGTATCTACATTATTACATTGAGCCCTATAAAATTATTACATTGAGCCCTTTTTATAGATATTACATCTCAATCCTTTTCCATGTAGGATACTATATACAAATCTTATTCCTATTCTAACACTCCCCCTCAAGCTGGTGCATACAAGTCATATGTACCGAGCTTGTTATAGATGTATCTAATTCGAGGACGATTGAGTGACTTTGTGAAAATATCCGCAGGCTGATCACTCGACTTTACAAATTTAGTAACAATATCTCTGGAGAGTATCTTTTCCTTGACAAAGTGATAGTCAATCTCAGTGTGCTTAGTCCTCATGAAATATCAGATTTGGTGCGATATGCAAGCCGGTTTGTTATCACACACAAGTTCCATTTGACTGATTTCTCCAAATTTTAGTCCTCTGAGCAACTGCTTAATCCAAACTAGTTCACAAGTTGGTACAATCATTGCTCGATATTCTGATTCATCACTAGATCGAGCAACGACACTCGGTTTTTTACTTTTCCAGGACACCAAATTACCTTATATTAACACAATATCCGGATGTAGAATGTCTATCAGAGGGTGATCCTGCATAATCAGCGTCTGTATATTCAACGATCTGCTCATGGCCTCGATCTTTGAAAAGCAGTCCTTTACATGGGACTGACTTAATATATCGCAGAATGCGAATAACTTCATACCAATGACTATCACAATGATAATCCAAAAACTAACTTACAACTTAGAAAACAAAATGTCAGGTCTAGTCATTGTGAGATAATTTAACTTACCAACCAACCGCCTATATCTTCCAGGATCACCCTGTCCTGGCAAGAATTAGCATTCGGATCCATAGGAGTGTCAATGGGTATACATCCCATCATTCATGTCTCCTCAAGAATGTTTAAGGCATACTTGCGTTGCGAAATAATAATACCTGACGTGGATTGGGCAACCTCAATACCTAGAAAATACTTCAGTCTGCCGAGATCTTTAGTCTGAAAATGCTGAGAGAGATGATGTTTTAAATTAATAATATCATCTTGATCATTGCCAGTTATAACGATATCGTCAATATAAACCACCAAATAAATACTCATGTGTGGAGTAGAATGTCGATAAAACACAGAATGATTTGCTTCACTGCGAGTCATATCAAACTCATGTTACTGTGCCAAATTTACCAAAAACGCAACGGAATATGGGATTCAATGAGAAGAGTGCAAGCAGTCTCAATGAGATGTCTAATCTTCCTTTGTGCTACCCCATTCTGCTGAGGGGTATAGGGAAAAAATGTTTGATGAATAATCTCTTGTTGTGTCATAAACTACTAAAATTGGGTAGATTTGTATTCTAAGACTTATCACTACGAAAAGTACGAATAAAAACACCAAATTGATTTTGTATTTCAGCAAAAAAAACTCTTGAATATAGAGAATAACTCAGAGCGATATTTCATTAAGAATAGCCGAGTACATCTGGAAAAATCGTCAATGAAACTAACAAAATAACGAAATTCTAAAGGTGAATTGACCTACTAGGACCCTAAATATTAGAATGAACTATTGAAAAAATAGACTCTGCACGACTCTCAGCACTACGTGTAAAGGTAGCGCGAGTGTGTTTTTCAAGTTAACACGACTCACAATCTAATTTGGACAGACTAGACAAATTAGGCACCATTTTTTGTAGCTTGAAAAGACTCGTATGTCCCAGTCATTTATGGATTGAGTATGGATGATCTGTAACTGTAGAGGAATTAGGAGAGGCAAGATAGTAAAGACCTTGTGATTCATATCCTGCACCAATCACATGTCCCGTACTACGGTCCTGCATAACAAAAGAATCATCAAGAAATATTATGGCACAATTTAGGGCACGTGTCAAACGACTGACAGATGCAAGATTAAAAGGACAATCAGGGACATAAAGAACAGAGTTTAGAGTGACGGAAGATAGGGAATTAGCTTGTCCAACCCCTTTTGATTTTGTTTGGATCCCGTTGGCTAAAGTAATCGGTGGAAGGGAGTGAATAAATAATATTTGACAAAAGTGATTTGTTACCAGTAATGTGATTAGAAACGCCTGAGTCAACGACCCACGATGGAGGGATACTAGACTGTGAAACACAAGTGAAGGAATTACCAGCAACAAAAGTATTAGGCTGAGAATATGTAGTTACTTGTGGAGATGTCTGCTTACTTGCTCAATACTGAAGGTACCCATTATATTCTCCTTCAGATAAAAGCCTTGGATTTATTGTAGTGTCAGTCTGAGCAACATGAGCATTGTTGGGTGATTGACCATGCAGAGCACGACATATGTCACGAGTGTGTCCAAACTTATGACAATGACTACACTGAACATCATTGGGTAGTGGACCATGTAGAACACGACATACCTTGCGAGTGTGTCCAAACTTATGACAATGACTACACTGAACATCATTGGGTAGTGGACCATAGAACACGACATACCTTGCGAGTGTGTCCAAACTTATGACAATAACTACACTTAGTTCGAGATTTTTCAAAACGACCTCGTCTATTATTAATAGATTGAGATGTTCGATTCTCTATGGTTTGAGACGCGAGAACAGATGAGTCAACGGTTGGTGATGGAACCACTGTGTGATTAGGAGGCGCAACAAGACGAGGCAAATGAGAAAATAGTTCATTAATTGTAGGAACCGTAGGACTAGACAAAATCTGATCATGCACCGAATCAAGGTCGGCAGGAAGTTCGATAAGTGTAAGAACTAGAAACAATATCTGTCTTTGCTCTTGTTGTTTTTCAATGTTCGTAGTGACTGCCATCAACTGCTCAAATTCCTCCATGACTGCATGTACCTGTCCCAAGGAAGTAGACATATCTGATTCCTATTTCTTTAAGTTGGTCATCCGAGATATCACAATAGAGATATGTCATTAGTGTATAAAGCGCGAGCCTTTTCCCAAACTGAATAACATGTCTGGAAGAAACAAGGGTATCAACTTGCCACAAGAGACTACATAATTGAGCGTCAACCTTCTCCCACTGTGCTTTGGTCTTTTTTGTCTCACTAACCTCTGCTTTTTCATTAACCACAATAGTCTTTTGCGTTAAGTGATCTTGAACACCTTGACTCTTGTACCACAACTCAATCTGTAGTACTCCCTCCGTCCCAATTTAAGTGTCTTAGTTTGACTTGGCATAGAGTTTAAGAAATAAAGGAAGACTTTTGAATCTTGTGATTTTAAATTTAAAGATGTGTGGGATCTTTTAAATCTTGTGGTCATAAACTTGCATTGGAATTGGAAAACTTACTCAATATAGAAAGAGACACTCTTTTTGGGACAGACCAAAAAAGAAAGTAAGACACTTAAATTGGGACGGAGGGAGTAAGTTTGTTGTCTTTTGGGAATGTCCTGTCATTTGTGTTTTGTTTGTGTACAATTATTTACCTCCCCCGTATCTTTCTTTTGCCTGGTATTGAACTACATGGTCGTTATGTTTTATTTCAACTGTCATCCTATTTTTAGGTATGCTCGCCAAGTTGCTGATTTCTTCGAATTCGTAAAGAAGAAGAATGAAGTTATGCCAGGAGCTGGAGTAGAACCACCTAAGGGAAATCAAGCACCGGTTTTGCTGCCTCAAAACGGAGGTTTGTGGGTACCTGATGGCAAGTTCTCAGAGTCTGCATTGAAATCCTTGGATTTCAGACGAAACATGTCGTTTATGTCTCACTAGTGCATGTTGCTCATCCCTGCCATACCAGAAGTTTTTGGGAAGGAATCTGTTTATTTTCTCCTTGTAAAAATATGTTTAGACTACTCAAAGCTTTTAACCTGCAGTGTAGGAGTAGGTTGTATGTGGATGCTGCTAGGATGCTGATTAGTGAAAGCTTTGTTTTCATTTGAAGGCAGTGGAGTTCCTTCTTTTGCTTTGCAGATTTTGAGATTTGAGTTCATATAGACTCCTATATGTTGCAAAGTAAATATGGATTTGAAATTCAAGGATGCCGTAAAATCAGGTTTCCTAATTATTACTCGCTCTGTTTCAAAATGTTGTCTTTTTTTTATAATTTTTTAATTCTAACTTTTCACATGACATGTTTAAGATTACAAAATTAAAGGATATTTTGGTATATTCCTCATATCTTTAATTTAAGACTACAAGATTCTAAGGTCTTTTTTATTTTCTTAAACTCCGTGTAAGTTAAAATTAGGCAAATATTTTAAAACTGAGTAGCATTTTGAAAATATACAACTCGGATTATGTAACTTAGAGAATAGGGTCAAAAGGCCTTTAATGTATTAGAACTGTTTTTAAAATGTCATTCCACCTAATTGATCAAATTTATCCCGTGCTGTGCTTTTTGGATAAAAAAAATGCTACTAATGTATTGGAAATGACTCAAAAATACTCTCATTCCACATATTAGATCAAGTTTGCCTCTAATGCTATTTTCAGGCCTAAAATTGCCCCTCCATTAATATTACAATTATATGATATTTAATTAATTTATTTCACATAAAATTTTAACCCAATCCAACTCAAAAGTACCCGACTCATCCATAACTCAACCCAATACAAAACTCATTTTGAATTTATGCAGCTAAGTAACAAAATTAGTTTTTCACTTTCCTTTTTCAACTCGTTTCTGTCTCAACAACTTTAAGAACTTTTTTTTGGTCTATCTTTAAGAACTTTATCATATATTTGTTGGTCATGTTAAATGAATTTTAGCATGATCCCTAAAGTTTTAAGTTTTAACACAGAAAGTTATTTGCTCCATCTTTTGAGTAAGTAATTGGACTAGTTATAAATAGTTACTTTTGTTCGGGTCTATCGGAAAAGGCCTCACTACATAAGGTAGAGGTAAGGCTGCGTACGCACCACCCTGTTAGATCTCACTTGTAAAATTATACTGGAATGTTATTGTTGTTGTTGTTATAGTTTTGTTTACAAGTATCATGAATCATGATAATGAAAATTGTTTACTATGTAGAAATAAAAACCTTTCCGAAATGGGTTAAATTAAAGCTATGCCTGCCCTATATGGTATAGCTGTAGAAAAAGATACGACAATTTAGATTAATTTCTAAAATCATACATCCAAATTTTCTGATGAGTACCAATAGAAGGAAGGAGATGTTATGTACAGTATTTAAAATCATCAAATTCTGAAATGATTGTCGTCCTTGATATAACTACAACTCCTTCAGTACATTACTGAAATTTAGTTTCTGAAGCAGTTGAGTATACAACTCCTTTTCTAGAGGCAGTTGAGTTTACAATAGCGTTTTGGAACACTTGAATTCAAGTTTATAGAGTTGATCAAAGTCAACAAATTGAAGAAACTTTGGATTCATGATTTGAAGGTTCCAACAAGTTTGTACAATGATTTTTGGACTTGTCTGTATATTTTTGGTTAGTTTTCGAGGTGGTTCGGGCAGGTTAGGAACACTTCCCACATAAATAGCGAGGAAAAAAACAAAAATTCCGACCCTTCATTTGATGCATTGTTGGTCAAAAGGGTAAATTGATCACACGGTTAGATCTATCATTATTTATAAAAATTGGCTTGGTCTGAGTTCATTTGATATGTTTCAGACCATTTTTGTAATAACTCGTTAGGTCATTTTGGATATTTTGCTTGTTTTTTCGTTTTTGTTTTGATGTATTTTACTTGCGGGGATGGATGACGCGATTCCTGAGGCAATCGATGAAAATATCGGGAAAAATCATAAGTTTTGGAAATTGAAGCTTTAAGTTTGAAAGTTTGACTAGGAGTTGACTTTTGGAAAGATGCGCTCGGAATCAAATTTTGGGTTCTGTTAGCTCTAGAATGTGATTTTTGACTTAGGTGGATGGTTGGAACGAGTCCCGAGAGATTTTGGTGAGATTCGGATAAGATTGCAGATTTTAGAAAGTTTGAAGTTAAAAGATGAGTTTTGATTGACTAAAGTCAACATTGAGGGCATTTGAGTCTTTTTTCGAAGTTTCGTCGATTCCATTAGATCTGATATGTTGTTTATGACTTAGTCGAGTCATTGGATAGTTGGTTGTAATTATAGTAATTTAAGAAATTTGGAGTTGATCATAGTCAATAGCGGGTCAAGATGACCTCGTATGAGTATTTTAGGCTCGGTGAAATAGACATGTATGTGAAGATGCGTACTACCTGCACCTGGACAGAAAGACCCTATGAAGCTTCATTGTTCCCTGGGATTGGCCTTGGGCTTGAATGCGCGAGCAAGTCCGTTGCATGTTTTAGGAGTGGTTTTCATATTTGATTTGTGTCGGGAAGGTCTCAGATGAGTTTCGGGGGTTGTTTTGAAGTTTGGAGTTTGTTTTGAGATTCTGGTGTTTGGTGTCTCTCACTTGCGAGATTGGGCACGCAACTCTGAGGCCGCATCTATGAGAGATGGGCCACAAGTGCGAGGAGATGTGGTATTGGGCTTGGCCGCATCTGCGTGAAGGAGCTCGCACGTGCGAAGCTGCATCTGCGAGAGATGGGTCGCACCTGCGAACATGGGGCAGATTTGTGGGCCTCGCATCTGTGACGCTTTGGGCCACATAAACGGGCTGGCAGATGCGAGAATGTCAGCGCATGTGCGAGGATCGCTGAGCAGATTATTAAAAGCACTATTTTAAACTTGGACATTTCATTCTTCAATTTTGGAACTTGAGAGCTCGGTCTAATGTGGTTTTTGAGGAATTTTGCAAGAATCTTCAAGTCGGTAAGTTTCTTATCTTCATATTGCGGTTATTTTATTATGCAATTTCATGCTAGAGATCATTAATTAGGATGCAAATTTTATGGGTTTATGAACCCTAGATTGAAAATGAAGTTTTTCTCTAATAAATATTTGTTATTGGATTGAGTTGATATTAGGTATTTAGACTCCATCAATCTTGGGTAATCTAATTTTGGATCTGATTTTCCCATTTTGCCCTTCCAGTCTCAGAATCCTATTTTGGGTGACTTTTTGAGCCCGAAACTTCCATATAACAATATGGATGTATTTAGAATTATATGTTAACACACTTTTCATATTTGAATAGATTGAGACTTTTCGGAGGCATTATGAAAGGGCAAAGCTATATTGTGACTGTCAAGCTTCTATTCCAAGCAAGTTGAGATCTTGTACCTTATTTAAAGCGTTGTGGTTGGTCTAAATTAACTAAATAAGAGGGTGTAATGAGATGATTAAGGGGGTCCCGATACTTGTGAGCTGATGAGCACTTGTATCGGGTACCGCTGACATGTTATGGATATTTGGCCTTTAATTTATGTAGTGAATGACATGTTTTGGGCACTAGCTGATAGATAGTATGATCCTATGGATCTGTGATTGGGCTATGAAAGCCTTTACTTTTCAGTCTTTATGTGTATATACCTGTCTTATCGGATATTGTGCTACTCATCACTCCTAAGTACTTGTTAAAAGGTGAAAAGAAGTTAAAGATGATAACTTTACTGTGAAATTGATCAAAGATCAGATCTTTATGGCTTTGTTTATGAAAGCTTGGGTCTTTATTGCACATCTTAGCTTCTTGTTGTTGTATATGTCCGATTCATGCTTCATATGGTATCTCATGCATTGTATATTTGAGGATACATATATGGGTTCGAGGAGAAATAATTCTGGGCGGAGTGATCCGTTGATTATGAGCCCGAGTAGCTAGAGACAGGTATTGTGAGCCTAGAAATGGCTAAGGAGCTAGAAGGAAAATGATTCCGGGTTGTTTATGGACCTCGGGAGTCCCCCATGGAAAGGCCTTGCATAGCATGTGCATATCATTCATTCTATTATTCCTTGTTGCTTTACTTGCCCAAGTTGTGTAATTGTCCACTTTATATGCTATTTGACTATTTGAGATAAATCTGATCAATTAGAGGTTTCATACACTTAGGCCTCATTTTTTGCACTTAATAATGGAAGTCTGAATCTTAATCATTCAGATTCAGCTCATTAAGTTCATTTATTTTCTTTTCTTATGAAACTTCTTAATGGGTTTGAATGGATCTGAATGAATCAGATCTGTAACAGAGTCTTAACACCATTCAGACTCATTTAAAATAATTTTTTACAAAACCTTTCATGACTTCTCATCTCCGCAAAATTTTTATGCCTCTAGCATCTTTTCTCAACCAAATATTATCAAGAACTCTTGTTGCCGCAAATATTAATTGATTAACTGCAACAACAAAAATATTTCTTGAAGTTTTTTTGAATTTGTCAAATAATTCATTTGAAATTCTATGTATCTTTACCAGTTCATGATCTATTTTGTACCAGAAAATTAAACATGAGTAATATCTATCTTCTCAACAAAATTCCTACATCCATTTCCCAATCTTTGAAAGATCGCAGTGACTCTATAATTTAATGTTTTTTGAGACAATAACAACGAATTGAAAAACAAAACTTGAATACTACATAACCCTCTAATCAAATTTGGAACTAAATTCATAATACCAAGCTTTAAGAATCAACAAAGAACGCTCATAAATTGTGTCAAGCATTGAAAAGTTTCCTCCTTTTTATCTTATTTTAACAAAGTTTCTTACTATAAAACATCTTGTAGGATTCATTCATAACACCTCTCTTTGAATCACTTTCAATTGATAGAGAAAAGTTTACCATTTTAATAATAAACACAAACTCTTAAAAATTTCATTTTACCTTGTTATACTATTTTTTATATTGATGCATAAATTTTATTTGCATTTCAGATAGTTCAAATTTTTAATTAAATATAAATATTCAAAATATTATTTTCTATCAAAAAATAAATTTATTTTCCTGAAATGAGATTTTTATAATATTTTATAGATATTGTGGTTAATTTCATATGCACATTCAGATATTGAAAACAAGCAGTCTTAATCATTCTGTATTCAGATCTAGAGACAACATCGTAATATTCATATGTGTATTCATATTCAGACATCTAAATCTTAATGCACATTTTAATGGAAACAAATGAGGCCTCAGGCTTGAATATTGGATTAATTGACTTGTTAATATTTCAGACTAATAGCGGTTTAGTATAGAAGTGGTATTCGTACGGCCAACCCTCGTTTTTGTTTTACCTAGGGTCAGTCGACGATACTGCTGAGTACCCGTTGTTTTTATACTCACACTACACTTACTACACTTTTTTTGTGTGCATACTCTATACCTAGCACGAGCGGAGCTCGAGATACTGTCGGCCATTGAGGAGGCCCTTCAGGACGATTCAGGTTGAGCCACCAGATCCTTCTATCTATCCCTTTATATTATGTTTTTTCCATATTCAGACAACTTTTGTACTTCGAGATGTATTCTCGGACTTGTATTCTTTCTAGCTGGTTCTTATACTAAGTGACACCCGTCTTGGGAGATTTTCAGTATTTTCGTATTATTTATATTATGAGATCTTACTAAGACTTAAATTATTTTGCTTTACTATTTTTGCACCTATTTCTTTAAGTAAATTATATTAAGTGGTTGTGGTTGGCTTACTGACTCTTGTGGTTAGTGCCATCACGACTCAGTAAATTGGATCGTGACAATTTTGAATCAATTCAAGAGTTGCAGATTTCTATTGTCACATGGTGCGTCACAATTGTGAGCACTAAGGCCTCAATCGTGGGATTTTGGCAGCCAAGACATCACATACGTGAAGAGTGAGCTACGCGACCTGTGAAAGGAAATATGCATGGGCTTGGTCCTGAACGCGTGAGGACCACATACTGATTATATGACATGCATGTTGAGTTCGTCCGTGTAGCTCGTGGAGTTTATCCATGCAGTGTATGAACACCACAGTTGTCCCTCATGAATCGTTGGTCGTGCAACTCCCAGCCGGACTAGGGTTACGTAGATTGTTAAGAATACTAGGGATATTGTGTTGGTTGGATATATGCATATCATCTACATATGTTGATTCTGTACATCTTATTTGTTATTCGGTTGAATCTATGCATATCATCAGGGGCGTCTTTGGGCCCGTGCGAGCTGTGCTACTGCACAGGGCCCTCGAAAAATGAAAAATTTTAGGGAACCTTTTTTTCATTTTTTATTAAGTAGTATTAGCCAGAATTTACTTTAAAGGTCCATAATTCGTAGGTTTTCGAAGGTCTTAGCCCAATCTAATTATTAAAATCATATATTTACTTATATTTAGAGATGACAATGGATCCTGGACCCGGTCCGGATCCGGTGGATCCAGATCCGTTTTATAGGATATAGATCTTCCAAATTTGGACTCGACGGATCCGGATCGGACCCGAATCCATTTTTTGACTGATCGGATATGGATCTTGTATTTGAGATTCGTATCCGGTCCAGATCCGACCCGTGGATCCGTTTTTATTAAATATATTCATAACCTAGAATGTAATTTTATAAGTATTTTCTTAAAATTGCTAAGCACATCCTTGCAAGTTTAATTCTCAAAACAAGTTTAATTTATCCCCGCGTTAACTCAAAAACCAAAAAATAAAGAGGTAACTTCGATAATAAAATCAATGTTATATTAGTGAATGACTAATATCTCCATAGACAAATAGTTAAAATTATATTCACTTCATTTGTGAAGATTCCAAGCACATGCAAGTTCTGCATTGTGGACCATCAACTATTGTCATTGTCCAACATTTTCAATTAATAGCTTACAATCAAAACGAGACAACGAACAAAATATCTCATATGAACATTTCAAAATTGAAACACAGTAAACTGTTAGCTAAGTAAAAATCGTTTATCAGTTCAAAAAAAATTCTTAGCAAGGCAAATTTTTTTACATGTGGATCCAGATCCGATCCGTGGACCCGGTGAATCCGGTGAATCCGATGGATCCGAATTTGAATATGATTTTTATGGACCCAACAGATCTAGATTTAGGTATGAAAAACGGATTTGGATCTGGATCTAGTAGGATCTGGTCCAGATCTGATCCGTTGTCATCCCTACTTATATTAAGGGCCCACTTTTACGAATTAGAACAGGGCCCCAAAATGTTTGAGACGGCCCTGAATATCATCTACATATGTTGATAATGTGCATCTGATATCTTATTTGGTTAAATTTATGTATATCATATATATATGATGATCCAGTGCCTTGTATTATACTGGTCGGATAAATCTACTTCTATGCAATATTTTCTTAACCTATTGAGATTATATAACTAATCAGGAGGGCAAGCAAGTATTTTGAATGGCTTCCAGGTTACAAGGAGGCTTCCATGGAACTTGGCTAATATGCACATATGTAATGGCTGGTAATCAATATGCATTCGGAATTTTAGTTTGATAAGTTTAGCCTTGAAAATTTAGTATTTATAGAAAATTTATCGTTTTTCATATATATATATATGAAAAAATATATATATTCCCAATGGATCGTATTTGCTCGTAGTCTAAGGTGCATTTTCATCTGCAAAACGTCCTTTGTGATGATGAAATTTAGAAACTGAAACAGAGATATCTGGCTCAGAACATGTAAAAGTAGCTGCCAAGAACATCACGTTAATAAAGAGGTAAAAGATGATCACAAATTGTCTGTATATAAGCCAACTACTAAGACACTGGCTATAGTGTTTCGAGTTAGTAAGGTCGCTTGGCTATTAGAAATTATTCAACAAAGTCATCTTTTTTTTTTGTTGGTTGTAACAGGAAAGTCACTCATTTTTATTTATATTACTTCATAAGTCAATTCAGTCTACTGAAATTTGGCCAATAAAAAATGATGTAGCATTTTTATTGGTCCACAGAGACTTTTTTACATCAGCCCGCATGAAATTAATTATTCAAAACTTAAAACTAGGGGTGAGCACGGGTACAGGGTACCCAGATAACCAATCGGAACCGACATTAACGGGTAGGTTCCGGATAGATATATTATAATAACGGGTAGGTTCTGGATAGTAAAATTAGGAACCGACCAATGTCGGTTCCGGTTCCGGCAAATAGAGACAGGGTATCCGGAACCGATTTTGAGCCACATTCGTTTTAATTCGTGGCCTAATTTGCAAAATCATCCCAGATTACCCAACCCCTTTTAAATAGCCAATTTTGAGCCTCATTCGTTTTAATTCGGCCAGGTCCAGTCCTAAAAGGACCACACTCGGTCCATTTCACAATTAAAAGAGAAATGGTAGTTCAAAAAAGTTAGGATATCCGAACCCGCTCACCCCTACTTAAAACAAACCCACAACCCGAATAAACCATCTTCACTCTCTTTTATTTTTATCGTGTTTCTCTCGGACAAAAATCAACTAAGGAAAAGGTTTCGCTCTCGGCCAAAAGTTCTCTTTGTCACAGCCAAGTATGCTAAACAAGTTATTTAAGCTATTCAATGTTTGGAAATGCATGAACACCTACTACACTATGCGGAAAAGTTAAAATTTTAAAAAAAGTGCTGAAGTTGAAAATAAGTTGTTGATGTGTTTGATACACAAGTGTTATTAAGAGCTTTTTTCTGTCAAAATAACTAAAATAACTTTAAAGTTGGTAACATTGCAAAGAAGCTAATTACTATGAGCTTTTTAATTCTAAAATTGATTCAAATTAAAATTTATTTATATTTTAATTAAGTTTAAATATAAACTGATTATTTAAGTTATTTTTATAAATATATGTTACGTTTAATGTTTAAAATATATAATTTGGATAAAGATTGAAAATGAGTTTGTTATTGATTGTTTTCTGGATTGTAATTGATGTTTCTCTTCCCATGTCGTCATCTACGGTCTCTGGTTATCCTTCTTGTTAATGTTCCTCTTCTAATATTGTGATTATAATCTTTACAAAATATGAATCAATTTTCAGACAAATTCTAAGTGGCTTCACTGTTCTAGGACAAAAATACCACTAATGCTCTTAACATTAAACATAGCTTATTATTGTAAGATTCTTAAATTTAAATTGATTCATATATGAAATTTTCAATAACTTTAAAACTAAATATAGAAAATTACCTTAAGCGAAAATAACGTAGTAAATAAATCTGCAGACTATTGCTTCTCACGGTCAATGAAGGAAACCAAATGATAGTTTACATGTAGACAATTTGACAACCTATTATGCTGGGTTAAGAAAAAAATATGAGTTAAAAAAGATGACATGTAAATTTGATAGGGCAAGAAATAAAATCAACACGGCCCCACAGGGGCACAGGCGAGTTGGTAAGTGGCAAGGTGATTGGAGTACAACCACTCCGACGTCGCGGGTTCGAATCCGTGTGGTGACAGTCTTTGCTGAAATATTGCAAGGGCTGTTGCTGGGTTCGTGTCCCGTTGGTCCTCTCCCTTGCAGGGCTGCCACTCGCGCATATCCCTCGATTTACATCTCACCTGGCCAAAGGGCCTCTGATACAGGTGGGGGTTTCGCCTTCGGGACTTTCCCCTTCACAAAGAAATAAGAAGCAACAGTGTTCGATATTTTAGGAATTATAAGTAACTATTAGGGATAATAAAGTAAAATCATTGGTTTGACCAAAAGTGTTTTTAAGCCCAAAGCAATAAGTTGGGGTTGCCCAACTTATTGCTTTTGACTTATTTTAAGCACTTTTTTATATTGTAAAACACTAAAAGAAGCTAAAAGGAGACCCTCTCATTTTGATATATAGGGAGATGTAGATAGTGGTAAAAGTTTGTTTGCATAATCCATGCCACAAATTTTATTAGTAAATTATAATATTAACAGTATTGAATGAGATTATGCCACTGTTAGCTGACTTACATTATCTGTAGCACAATTCTCCTAGTGAAATCACTGCTAATAGAAGCATCAACAAAAGTATTTCTGAAACTGTCAAAGGGGTGTTGAATTGTGTCTAGTGAGGTTTTTGATGTTGCATTTAGTTCCATGAAGTTTTGGTTGAATTGAATGCAAGTAGTTTATGTAAACCCAAAAGAAGGTAGGGAACAAAACAGAGAATAAATAGAAACTGATAAATTATCATCAAAATAAAATGCAACCACTTTTTTTTATTATATTAAGCCATCACCGTTAAGTTGTGAGCCTAAGGTGTGGAGGGGTTTGGCGTAACCTCTACCGTGTTAGATTGATAAGATAAACTTACATTGACTAGAGGGGGACATGGAACCTACTTGCCTCTAGCCTACAAAAGATAGATTGAAAAATCAATCTATAGGAAGGAATTAGCCTATACAAAGTTCCTTCCCGAAACTAATTACAAGGAATTAACTAACAAAGAAGTTACATTTCTCAAACCTTCTCCTAAAAGTAGGCATTTGACATTTATCCAGCTGTAGCAAACCCTTAACTTCTCTAGGGAGGTCCTGACAATTAATGTAGATGGTTCTATTGCCTCCAGTCGAAGCTTTTTTAGCCAAAAAATAAGCCATTTGATTGGCTTCTCTGAAACAGTGTGCAACATTGGCATTTGCACCTCTCAGAATGTTTGTGGTAGCATCAATGATGTGTTTCAACTTAAGATTCTTAGTGTCCTTTTGAGTAATCATCTTGGTGATTACAGTAGAATCCAACTCAATGTCAATGTTGTTGAATTCATTTTGTATACTCCACCTGCTTCCATAATTTGCAGCCAAAGCTTCATCTTGATTATCGCTATTGCAGTCCACAGATACTGATGATGAAGTTCCCATGATCATTTCTGAGAACTCCTCCAATTCCTGCTTTGTTGTTGCCACTAATATAACTTCCATCAGTATTTAACTTGACCTTGCATTCATCAGACTTTCCCAAACAAACAGGTAAGCATCTCACCACTGATTTTAGTTTTTCATTGTAGTCACATATGTTATACCAAACTCCATCAGTAGAAACCTTAGGAAAGGTACTGTTAAACACTGTTTTGATGCTCAACATGCATTGTGTAACCATGTTGTACTGGTAGAATTTTCTTTTGCCACCATACCTACAAGAAGTCCAAGCTTTTCAAATTACCTGGCATATAACAATGGGAGAAACCTGCATTAACAGTTTGTGCACTCTGTTTTTTGGTTTGTATTCCCACCATATCTGCAAAATTCTATTGATGGGAATCTTTTGATGTTTGATCCCCAATGGTGCACCAATAGTATTCCACAAATTGCTGGCAGCTTCTCCCTCCACAAAGACATGCTGAATTGTTTCCGTTTGAGGGACAGTGCAGCATAAGCAATCAATATCATCCTCATTCCCAAACTTTGCTCTAACTTCATTGAAAGGTAACTTGCCAAAGTATAATCTCCAACAAATAAAGGAATATTTGAAAGGGACTGAACTGTGCCAAATATTGTTGAGACAGAGATTCTTTGAGGCCGAGTGGAAGGGGGCACTCAGCTGGCTGCTTCTTTGCCATGCGCTTTGCTTCTCTTTATGACCACATTTCATGCACTTTTGTTGGTGTATTGACCATGTTATTCCACACAGCATAATCATTCAGGTCCCATTTCCCAAATCAATAGAGCTTATGTGAAGAGCAATCTGTCCTGGTACTGTATTATACAGTTTCTGAAGGTTTCAGGCATCGTTGTGAATAAAATCCTTCACTTTAAGCTTTGAAGTTCTGGCCTCCATTATATAGGAACAAATTTGTGCTAAGGGACCATTCTCTATCCACTGGTCCCACCAAAAACTGTAATTTCCTCTATTAAGCTTCCATGTACTACATTTCCCCCTTTTGTCCCTAGCTAGAAGTAGGAATTTCCAAGCTTGTGAATTACCAGAGCTCCATTTCTTACCAACATGAGGGGTTCTAGAACAATATTTTGCATTTATGAAATCAGCCCATAAAAAACTTTTGGACCTGTATTGCCACCATCTTTCATAGAGTATCCACAATGTCTTGCATACTTCTTATGCCAATACCTGCTTCTTCCTTGGGAAATCACAGTTTATTTCAAGCACTCCAATGGTACTTATTCTTATCATCGTTAGTGCCCCAGAAGATGTTGCAAATATGCTGCTCTATGATCTCAATTGTACCTACAGGAGGGTTAATGGGAGAGAATATATATAGAAAGAGATTGGATGGCACTCTTAATCAACACATATCTACCACCACAAGAAAGCACATTCCCTTGCCAGTCATTAAGCCTTTTAAAAAATTTAGCAACCATTAAAACCAGTACAGTTTCTAATCCTATTAATTCTATAAGCACGGGTTTTCTGACTAGCTAGAAAAAACTCTTATTTTTACTAACCATTTGTTCAGAAGCTTTTTAATCTCTCTTAATCCATTTCATGACAAGCTTTATGGATTTAGTGTTACCACTGTTGAAAATAACAATGTCGTCCACATATACAAGATGAGTAATCTGAGGACCTTTGGCAGTTAGCATGCATGGAAAAAGGAGAAAAGGTGTGGTTCAATAGTAAACTGTTAAGAGATCTAGACAGGACTTCTGCAGCAATAATAAAAAGGGAAGGAGAAAGAGGATCACCCTGCTTTAAACCATGAGAAGAAGTGAAAAAAACTTGTCTTGACCCATTAACAATGACAGAGTATCAAACATTAGAAATGTTTCTCCATATCAGATCAATCCAAATTTCATTGAAGCCAAATCTTTCTAAAACATATGGTTAATTAAGGGAGAAGAAAAAGAACAATGTAGAAGTATTTTAAACATTAAGCTCCTTGTGACAAATAAGAGAAATAGAGCATCTCGAGAAAACACAGGCAATAACAAAGGCCACAGAACTTTACTTGGACTAGGCAAACACCAATTTTGAAATTATATACAGCAAAATGTTTCCATACTCCTCAGCTCCATCAAGATGGACTTTCCTGTAACCTAATAAATGATAAATACAACTATCCTATTCTGTACAGATAATAAATTATTGTTTTTTCCTTTACATGACTAATCATTCACGCTGTAATACAAACTTGACAGTTGAGACAGCAAACTAAACTCCCAGATCAAATGAAGGAGCGTCTACGCCATCAGGAATATGAGTAATAGGTATTGAAGTCACTGTATTCTTAACCAAGGACTGTGATTTGTTTCTAAGCATTCTAGCAGCCTCTTCTTCTATTGCATCAAAATCGATACTTTGATAGAACAGGTCATCATCAAATGGATCACCACCTACATTCTCAGCTGCTTCTTCCAAAAGATGCATGTTTTCACCAGCAGTTTCAGAATGACAAGTGAATTCATTTTGTAAATTGAGAATTGGCAGTGAAGTTGCTTGATAATAGCTCAACTTTCTTTTCCGACTCTCTAAATTGCCTTTGTTTTCTCTCAAAGAGCAACTAGTTGAGCATGGCATGGCTTCTGGTGAGACTCTATTAATACTTTGCTGAACACTTGAGTTATTTCTCGTTACCGACTTCGGGTCAGTTTGAGGTGTGTGATGATCTGCTGTTCCAGATGAGCTCTTGCTTTCATCCGCTCTGCTAATTGGAACCTCAGAATCAGGAGAATAATCAGTTGAAAGGTTTGGAATCGTTGACTGAGTGAGCAATGAACGCCTGTGATTACAGATTGGCTTAGGTCCAAAAAGCAAGGCAATGAAGCCATGGTCATCAGTTGATCTACGACTTCAAATGCTAATTTAATTGACATGAAAATATATCTAAAAGGACATCTATCTCCCTGATAAAATGGGTACTTTGTCAATAACAAACACCCTCATTCCTGAAGCAATTCACAATGACATTCAAGAAAGTGCTGCAAAAAAATTATATTCATATACTGTTTACAACATTTAAAGCACTTCGCATGACTGATAAGACCCATGTGCTCCATCCGGAATAGATTGATCTTTTTCCCTTTCTTCGGTTACTTTTTTCGTTTTATTAATTGATTTTGTGGGAAGGGGAGTTTATACCTACAATGTTGTGCATAGTCAAGTAGGACAAGATTTGATATATGTGTAGCTAAAGATTGTATATGCACAAGTATATCATGCAAATAACACTGTATAAAGCATACAGAATCAGCACCCAAGCTTTCTTGAGTCACAAAGACTTCTCTAAACAAAGTTAGATCTCAAGTCTGTGTGAACATAGTATTGTTCTTTTTTAACAGAAAAAGCAAGGAGGATGCAGGAATTATCAGGATCTGTGTGAACATAGTTTTGCTTTATCTAACATGATACAATCTTCAAATGCCATTACTTTACCATTAAGGTGGATATGAGTAAGCACTTTGAGAAATTGTTTATATTTACCCTTAGTTTGAGTTATCGAGTTTAAATGCCCTTGCTTGTACATTTTGAGTAGGAAGACGAGCAATTTTAGAACGTGGAAGAACCCTAAATTTTCTATTTTGCAAGAAGTCGATGGCTTAAATGGCTAATGGGTTCAGAAATTTGGGTATGGATTGGCTAATAATTGGGTATCAATATACGAACTCCACGTGTCCATTTAGAAGGTGGGTCCAAGAGGTCCATTAGGCGGAGGGGCATTTGTGATCCAAAGTGTAATGGTGAGGACATTTAAATCCAATAACTAACACAAGGTATATATAAACAATTTCCCAGTGTACATGGGTAAAAATGGCCCTTTTCCGTTAAGCAAAGATTAAATGATTTTTCTAGTAAAATTTGACCTAGCTATGTTAAATAATCATTTTCTTTACTTCGTGTTGTGTATTCACTCTCATTGAGAACAGCCAAATGAGATCAATGTGAAGTTATCAGATTAGTTATCAGTTCAGTCAATTAAAGTTTAACTTTCATGCATCTTCAGATTACTGAACCAAAACCATTATGATCAATAAATTCCTAGCGAACTACAATAATCCTGGAAGAATGCGGATGATAGAGAATGTCAAATTGATGCATGAGTTTCTAATTTACGATTCAATAAATATTGCAATGATGAACTGAAAAGCCAGTTCATTTTTAGCAGCAGAAGCAAATAAATCATGGAAACATTGACATAGCCCAGGGTTGCATAAGCATAAGAAACTTATGTAATTTCTAGGCCAGGTTCTGGTAATCAGACACTAAAGCACTGGGAACTTTTGGTCAAGATTTTCATAAGAGAGGCTACCAGCTATATCTCACATTTACAAGGGTTTTCAGCTAGGTAAAGTCCAAGAAAAGAAGATAAGACCACAAATGTTGCATCTTTTTAGCACTACATCAACAAGCATTGTTGAATTCCTGAATATAGTAATTTAATAGGTTTCATGTTGATTTGAAAAGAAAAAAACAATATTCACTGAACTAAAGCACATCTATTAAAACAGATTTAACTAAAGATATTTGAATGAAGCACTTAATGATAAAAGATTCCTCACTTTTCTCTAACTTTTTATTTTCTTTTTTCTTTCTTTGGGTTGGAAGGGGTCTTTACAATGCCACTACATGCACTATACTAGGGTGAAACCAGCTAAAACAAAGTGCATCACCAGCTATGAAATTATAAATTTCAGCCAAGAAGTTTGTCGCCACATCACTTCACACTTCACATACTGAAGTGGTTTGTCTCATTGATAGTACCTGTAGATGATACATTCTGAAGCACAAAAGGATCAGGGTGCTTATAACCTCTACTTAATTCTGAAGCAAGAACTGCAAATTATTAATAACTTGATCCGAATTAATTGTGTTCTAATCCAGAGCGGGGGCACGCAAGTCCCTTGCAGGTAGAAGCTGAATACATTGAATAACCTGACCTGATTTTTCGACTGCTTGTTCAATTTTGATTTACTTGAGCTGTTTTGAGGATCGGTTAAATGTGATGCCTAGTCTCGTTATGCATTCGTCCCAAAATATTCTTATATATTTACCTTTGTTTAGACCTAATGATCAGTTACCACCATTTTAGTTCATAACAGGACAGTTTTCCCGTGGATATTTAACCTCCAATGGCTTCAAAAGAATCAATACTAAAAACGCCTAGAAATGGGAGAAAATAAAGAGATGAATATAATAAAAACCTGTAAATTGCTATCATGTCAACTTCACCAGCCTCGCCTTGACTATCTGCTGCTGTAGGATTAATCCTGTCATCTATGAAACTATTATCATATGAACTGAAATCCTGATTATCCTCCTCGTCATCAGATACTGAAACTTCTGAAGACACCCTGTGTAAGAACCATTACTTTAGAATCAACTCAGGAGAAGTGCATGAAATGTCATGAGGAGCATGAAATTCATTTTAAGTAAGAATTGACTTGTAACCGATTTATGCTGGCTATTTTGTTATTTGGATAATTAACTGTAGTATGGATACTCTAAACATCAGTGGGCTGCAGAACAAACTCATTGGGCACTGGACATGTCTATCACGCCATTAATTATGCAGGTGCAGAATCTCGATGATGCCACAGGAAATTGCTCCCACATTTTCCTTTTACTCCTTTATAATGAGTACTCGGACAGTAGCTATCTATAGTTGAAGACAGAAGAATATCTCAATTTTATTCTAAAATAAAATCTACTGCACAGATTAAGGATTTCACACAATTGATGGATTAATATCCGTCTCAATATTCTTATTTTTATCTTAAGATCTGTTGCTAGAAACTAACTTTTTCCCTTGGATACTTGAGGAACTTTTATATTTCCCTCCTGTAGTGGACAATGGTCAGACAGGAAAAAACAAAAATGGAAGAAGCATCATAAGACTGAGGAAGGAATATGTTGATTCTCCCACCTTTTGTGTTAATCCACCTTTCTTTAATGTCTCATGAAGAGGAGCAAAGAGCTCAAGATTACAATCGAGACTTCAGTTATTCACACTCCCACTACTCAGAAAGAATGAAAGGACCAGGTACTCAATTCTTATGAAGAGTGAAAAACGAAAACAACAACATACCCAGTGAAATCCCACCCCACAACGTGGGGTATGGGGAGGTGAAAAACGAAAAATAAGAAGGAATTAAATTAAGTTACAATGATCCTCAGCGAGATCAAATGAACAGTGAACACAATAAAATTTATATTACCAGATTATAGCATGGCTGAGTACTACCAGAAGCAATGTCAGTTATTGACTATGCAATCCATCTATATGTGCTTATTTCAAGAAGTGAGCTAACCAGCACCAACTATAATAGGAAGCATGAGATTTCCGATTCTATAAAAATGAACTTACTCAGCTTCCTCTTCAATGAAGTCTGTCACAATGTTTGGCTGTCGTTTCTCACCTGATGGAAATAACAGATGCATCAATATCCAATTTTTCATCAAGATAAGCATACTTCCCAAATGACATAGAATACAAAATCCTAAGGTTGTGGGAAATGAATTGTCAATTTAAACCCTCTTGTAGGCAGGAAGGATTAGCAGCAAGCATGCTGTCTCTTTCTATAGAAAAGTAAAGCACTCAAGTTACCTATAGCTCTTCCGTGCTTGAAACCAGTATGACTGACAGTGCCAGACAGAGCTGTCCCTTTTCTGGAAGTACCAGTATTTAGCTTGTCTGTTGGTTTCCTTCTAGGAAGATCTCCGTGCTTAAGCAATCTTCTAAACTTCCGTTTTTTTCCAATGCTATCTGATTTATCAGTAGAGCCCAGTTGCCAGTCTTCGCTGCAGCTTTTGCCTGACAGTTTTGCCATAGGAGTTTGATTATCTTCAACAATTACACTAGTGTACTTGCAACTTCTCGGTTCATTACTGTCAATGTTTTGTATAGGAGTTGACATTTCATTATATTTTCCACAGGTACTACTGCCACCCACTGTCTTTTCATTCTGTTCTGAAGTTTCTTTTGGTGTTGAAAATATGGCTCTAACCATGAACTGTACACCTTTATCCTTAGACACCGCTGCAAAAGAAAAGATAAAACTTTTAAGGTAACAAAAGATAATGCATCAAAAAAGTAAGGGCATAGTAGTTCCATCAAAAGACTTGGCTTAAGGAAAAAAAACAGACCGCCATTTGTAGGAGATTCTGGAACAAAGCCGCTATTGATAAAGTTGGTCAGACGTGGACTAAGCTCCATTTCTCCAAAATTTTTGTCTGGCTCATCAGCTCCAATTGGTGTACCCAGAATTTGAACCTCCAGACTCTCACCCATGCTATTACCTTCAGGTTTAACCCTGTGATCTGGACTTCCAAAATTCCTCTCACATAGATCAATTATCTTATTATGTTGCTTCGCATTAGACACACAGATTTTTGATGCTTCCGGATTAAATTTTTCTGTAGTACCTGCCTGAGTAGAAGAAACACCTTTGACTCCATCAGTCTTTTCCTCCAGTTCATTCGCTGAAACATTTCCATGAAGAGAATCTTTTTCTGGCAGGCTGAACTTTTCAAATAATCTGGTGCTTGTAAATTTAGAAACCAAAGTTTCTTTCAGAGATAGTTGGGCAAGAGACGAGATTATAACCCTCCCCTGATCATCAACACTTACAAATTCTGAGCCAAATAGGAAGTCATGTGCATGAGAGTTTTCCCCTTGAAATATGTCAAGAAACAGTGTCTTTCTATTACTTGGCATCTCCACAGGAATGGAGTCATTAATTTTTTCTGTTTTACAATCATCTTCAGTAGAACATCCTGTATGAATCTGAATATATTTAGATACGAGTACGACATACATCCAATTTCTTTTGTTTTTGGACTGTTCTTGTTTCTCTTCTATTTTCTTTTGCTTGATGTAGAAGACATCAGAAATAAACAATATATGATGCTCTTTAATTTGTAAGAATCAGGATCAAGGGACATTAGCATAAGTTTTCGGTGTTATTTGGCCCTGTTGCCTCTGATTCACCAAGAAACATGAGCTTGTTCGTGAAAACATAACAATGGTAGCAGCTGTTGGATAATGCCTTAACATACTACAGAAATGGACAATGAAGCACAGCCAGCTATATTTCATGTGTTAAAGATCATTATAGAACCAGAACCAGAACCAGAACCAGATTCTTAATAATTAAGAAGAAAAAAAAGAGCTAGTCTATCAGAGGATAATAGCAACATTTCCTATGTTAAAGATCATTATAGCACCAGAACCAGATTCTAAGGTAATCGTGGAACAAAACAAGAGCTAGTTTATCAGAGGATTGAAGAGAATACTTTTCTTATAAGTAGATTGAAGAGAATACTCATAACCACCTTTGCACGTTATAGAATGTACACAGCACAACTCTTCATATAGTATACATAGCACAACTATAAGTAGAGATAAGATATTTACGGATCTTTTTATTTTGTTTCCTTGGATAGATTCACTTGTACATGTATAATTAGCTCTTATTCATGGAATAAAACGATGAGGAATTCTTTCATTGCCTCTTAATACATGAGACCAGACCCAGACCCAGACCTAGACCCAGACCCAGACCTAGACCCAGACCCAGACCTAGACCCAGACCCAGACACATCCCAATTCTTGCTTTACTTAACATTGGGCCCCCATATTATGCTGTCAACACTCCACTTGGCAGGCTTGGGCGTGCGGGGATGTAAAACTGGCGTAAATTGTTGAAAAGGCATCTTATCAAAAGGCAAATTGACATATCACAGCACTATTTGTAATAGTTAAATCATTGAATATTAATACCAATTCCATTTGATGAAAAGAACCAATAATTTCGGCCAGACTCACTGGTAATGTAGAGCCAGTATATTAGGGAAATAAATAGATTATCAAACATCAATTAATAAAGTGTTCAAACTGGTGAATAGTTTTGCTGATGAATCTATCGAGTATGTATATAAGTTACCTTTCAGATTTTCTTCACATGGTCCAGTACCATCAACTTCCATAGACAAATTTTCAGAAGTTTCATCCTGAGTCATCAAAGAGAAGTGATTCAATTTTCAGTTATTCTACAAATAATTAGTTAAGCTAATGTCACTGTGAGAACCTCGTCGTTAGAAGGTTTGACATCTCGAGGAACAGGCATTTCTTGCAAATTTTGCATGGCATCTATTAGCATCCCTGTTCTAAATGAATGGACCACTCTGTGCACTTTGGATGGAAATGCCTGGGAGTGGCGAAAGGCAATAAGTGATGGTCTCCATGCGTCCTGAGCCTCCTCACCAGTAAACTTGAAATATTTCGCGAGCAAGCTTGCTTCTTCATCACTTAATTTGTTCTGGAATGCAGACACCTGGATAGGGTGAACATCTTTGGTGTTTTTTCCACGAGGAACAAACTGTGGAATTGATAGCTTGAGAAACTGGACTTCTGGTTTAAAATTATGTGGAATCTACAATAGACAAACATACAAACTTAAGAAGGTAATGGTTTCCATGAAGCTGGTGAGAAAATCTATTGATATGGCGTACCATCCTCGGACTGGAATGAAATGAAAAGCTATTCATTCCCCCATTTCTCATGTCTTTGATAATTGTCTTGCCGCTTGTTTGCTTTTGCAAGTAACCTTTTAACTCTCTTCCTTCGTAAGCTAAAACCAGTAGAACTTCATTAAGGAAATCTATTGAAATAAACACATTTAAAAATAATTTGAGTGCCAGAAACTGAATATTGCAAGTGCAGAGAGAAAAATTGTATTATTTTTTTTATATTGGAAAATCGCTTTGGGGAATCGAACTCTTAGCTCTTAGGAGAGAAAAAAAGTACTTGAAGAAAACAATTTTGCAAATGAAAAAGAAAAGGAAAGGAAAAGCCTAAACTAGATGTAAAGGATATCAACTCGTCCTTCATGTTTCCTTCCTGTTCTGCCCATGCGCTGAATCATTCTCAAAGGTGATATATTAGCATCAAAGCATATGACAAGATCTACTTCCATGATGTCCAGACCTTCTTCACCAATTGATGTTGCAACAATGACATTGTATTCGCCAGTTCGAAATTTCTATATGAAAAAGTCAATTCAAGAAAAGTCTACTGTCAAGTGACAATAAAAGGAGAGCAAGAGAATTACCTCCAAAACAGCCTGTTGATTTTTTTGTGATTGGCCTTTTGATGTTTTGCCTACAAAGAAGTTCATGAAACAATGCTATGAGAACTGCAGATTCTTAGAACTAAAAATGAAAGAGATGTGTGGAGGCAAATTTCAGTTTGACATATTATCGTCAGGAATTAGGACAAACCGAAATATTTGAGGAAAGATATAACATAAAAGTAAGAAGATATTCTTCCTCCAATTTAGTGAAAGTACTACCATTGTAGTTCCATCCTGAGGACTGAAGATAATAAGTATTTCACATGATAACGAAATATGAGCACCAGAAACAGGCAAAGAAAGTTGTCAAAGGAAAAAAGACTAGAAAGGCGCCAAGGTTCTGCTGGGGCTTTAAGCATAATGAGCAATTAAAGCATGGACTATAGCGAGAAAGGCTAATGAGGAATGTTTGAGTGTGTGTGTGTGTGATGCACGAAATAAAAAATCATTGTAAAGACAATCAATTGTTTTGGATGAGAGAATTGAGAAAACTATATTTAAGAGACATTGAGGTAAAAATCCTGATAACTATTTTATTTTTAGATGCTAAAAACAATTTAAGTTTTTAGAGACTAATTTACTAATACTAAATTTCTAATTTCTTATATACCTAATCACTAAAAAATTGATAAGATTTTGTTAACAATTAATATATTTACTTTGTTAGATATGTATTGTCTAGTGCTACCCTCTTAAGGATAATCAATTGCCCATGAGGGGTTTGCCTTAGTACCTCAGTGTCTGCACTAAAGCGCCCTACCTAAGCTTCACCTAACTTCAGGACTTAAGCATGCCTAAAGTGAGTCTTCAACAACACTGAGGCTACAAACTTTGTCATAAAGACTAAAGCACAGTAGTTTAAGTTTCACTCAGACTTATCATAGCTTTTTTTTGCTACATCATGCATTTCTCCATTGTATAACATCATTCTTTTACTTGTCTGTTTGGGGGGAGGAGGGAAGCAGAATTAGTTATTACTGCATAGCTGTATCATCAAGCTTAGGAAGGATTCAAATTTTTTAATCTTGTAGCTCAAGCATATTGGTTTTGGGGCTCGCACTGAAGCTCACAACCCGACCAAAAGATGTGGTTTTAACATGAAGTAACTGGTGAGATACAGAAAAATGGCAATGTAAGTATATGTGGCATCTTAGAACAGATGTATGTTTAGAAAATTGCAATTATGATTGAAGACCAACTGATACCATAAAAAATAGCAGATATTGCTATGTAAAACCATGAATTCCAGCAAACATGATAATGATAATAAACTGCCACATAAGGAGAAATGACCAGTACGCCTCTTTAAATTATTGCACAAGAAAACTCACAAAGCATTTCTCCAAGAGGAAATAGCCCTTGTCTAACAAAGAAACAGATTAAAGTACCAAGGCAGTAGGAAAATGATCCACTGAAACGTATAGGGTAGGGATACCTGAGCTTTGGCCAATGAACTCAGTAGCTTTAACTAAATCTGTTAAACTCCTCAAAGAAAGCAATATGTCACTGCAGCCAAAATCACGTTTTCAGAATTTAAAAGTAAAAAATTCTGGCGGTCAAAAACTTGAATTTACAGAATAAAAGTCTACCGTAATGGTTATGGAGATATAATCAGGAAGAACATGATTTATGGAAAGAAGTGATCCAACATAAATATGGACAAGTTGAGCAATGGTGCACAAATATTGTTACATATACTTTTGGTGTGGGGGTGTGGAGGACCATTAGAACTTTCTGAATAGCTTTGAAGGTAAATTCAAATTACAAGGTGGGCAGGGGTGACAAGTTCTTATTTTGGAAGGAGAATTGGAGTGGACAAGGGCATTGCAGGTTTGTTTCCTGGATTATTTTCAATATGCACCAATCCTGAAGTAAGAAGAGGAGATCTGGTCTCCTCATGCTGGAATTTAGCTTTCAGAAGATTGTTAAATGATTGGGAAATAGCAAGGTAGCAGAACTGTCGTCAATAATTGGTGGTTCCCAAGGAACTATTATGGAACCTGATAACATGATGGAAACACCATCAGGATGGACTCTTTTCAGTGAATAGGGTGTACAATAAGGGGGCTGATTGAAGTAACAGGGAGGTCAACAGGATCCTGGAAGTCTATTTGGAAGAGTGTGGCGCCAACTAAGGTGAAATGCTTCACCTGGCTAGTAGTCAGAAGAGCTTGTCTGACTCATGAAGCACTACAGAAAAGGGGAATCTTCATTGCTTCAAGATGCTCACTATGTAAGGAGGCCTTAGAGACAAACAACCACTTTTTCCTACATTGTAGAGTTACAGCACAAGTGTGGGGATTATTCATCAATTTGGCTAAGGTGAACTGGTCTATGACAGAGCACACTGTTGATCTATTAAGTTGTTGGATTAGGAGGAGAGGTAGCAAGAGCCAGAAGATATGGTGGAGAATTTATACCTGCCTGCATTTGGTGGAACATTTGGAAGGAAGAAACGAAAGGATTTTTGAAGGCCAAGAGGGATCCATAAAGAAGATCAAGTGGAAGGTCATCACTTCTTTATGTTTTTGGTGTAAAGAGCAATGTATGGAAGAGGAAGTTCAGTTAGTTCACTTCATAGGATTGTTGTAATTAGCTTCTATTAAGTGTAAATTTTTGGAGGTGGCCAGCATGCCCTTAATGCTGATGCATACAAAGTTATCAGTTAAAAAAAAAGTAAGAAAAAAAACAATAGCAATCAAGTTGAAGTGTGAGAATAGCATTGCGAGGAACTGATGTAGGCTTTACCTGACACTTTGTCTAAAATTTGAGAAAATGATAACCCTTGATTTTTTTGGATCACTTGTTTCTGCAACAGATGGAAAGATATCAAAGGAAATAAGAAAGTAGAGTGCACTATATTTACCATGAGAAATCCAGAATCCAAACAAGAGATTCTGAAAAAGGAAATCCTAGTTACCAAAAAAAGAAAAAAGAAAAAGGAATCCTATATTTTCTACCACTAGCTTGATCATGATAAATTCCAGCAACATAAAAGAACTACATCATATGGAAAATTTAAGGAGGTGAGACCCTCGAATTACAATTGACTATATGAAGAAGGATAATTTTTAAAAAAAAAGTCCTGAAATTGGTCATTACATTATTTTATACAAACAGAGAGAGAGAGACTACTAATAATTTAGTATCTGATATTACAGGGATCCCTCTTTCCATAGCAAAACAAAGCTAATCTCTGTATTTGACAATTTGCACAAGAGATGACATTTCTTCTTGCTAATTTAGTGCACCATATAGGAAAGGTTGAGGTGAGATACCTATTTACAATATTCCAAATATAAACCGCAAGCCAAGATTTTACTGTACTTTAGTTTGCACCATAAGCTACAAATGAACTTCAAATCAACCATTAGCAAAGAATAATGCTTCATATTCACCTATTTCAATTTGTCGACTTGACTTTGGTTTGTCATTTTCTAGAGGGTAAATTATGCTGAGAATGAGTACAACACTGTGCTGAGAAGCTGATAAACCACCTAAAGCATGTGAGGCATTCATGATTCGTCTTTTAACGTGAAAATCAATGTGTAGTAAGGAATTATTACCAAAGGCGCTTATCTACGCCCTAAATTTCTGCCCTGCTTGTTTTGGTGGCCTTAAGACTCCCTAACAGGGGACAAAGTTATCACTAAACAATGTTTATCTTTCATTGACATGGTTCAAGAATTTTACGAACAGCCTAGACTGTAACGAAAGAAACAAGTTAAATTTTTGGCTTTTGTGAAAGACGGGAATAGTAGAAGAATGTATTATCCTACTTAGAATTCCTCAATTCCCTAGGCCTAAACAACAAAGTTAAGTTTGAAATTTTTTCCAAAGACGTAACAAAAGCTTCACTAAAAACAGTAGAAACTAAATCATAGTTCTCCAATATTCAAAGGATAATAGTTGCTGATGTGCCACTAGCTTTGCCTCTTCCTATTAGAATTTACTAAGACGGGAGAAATCTAAAATTGACAACAAGCACAATGCTAAAAATGAATCTGCAAAATCAAAAGAATCGAATAACATACCCAAACTCAAACCTATTGACAAGTAAAATCAAGATTTCATTAATCAAATGATGTCCAAACCAAAAACCATTAGAAACATGCTTCAAAGCCTTTTTGCATCCAAGTAAACATAAACAAGGTGCTCATTGAACAACTAAAATGAACAAATACTTAAACAGACAGAATACTGTGATGTGTAACATACTGAAATGATCGTTCAGTATTTCCAGCGTTTTTGATAACTTGGGACTAGGAGCACCATGAGATACAACTTGCTGCATTAAACGCTTTGCTTTCAAAAGAATTTCATTTCTGCCCATCAGTCGTCCAAACAACCTGTAAACGACATGTACATATTTAGAGAGCAGACAAAAGCTTCCATTAAACTATCTAATCTTTCAGAAAATAAGTGGTAGAAGTTGTACAAAATCAGTGAAATTAACTGCACAATACGTATATGACAATATATTTGTTGTTGTTATTATTGTTCAAACCAAACCCACTCATTGAAAACGAAATACATTCTTTCATCAAGTTGAATTTATCAAATTCTGGAAGCTCAAAGAGGACAAACTTGGATTGCAGTTTTTCTTCAAGCATCTCAAATGCAGATTTTATCCCATGGCTCGAGAGCAGCTTCACTATATGGGAAAGTGTTATAAGAACTCCATATAGTCCATCAATTTCTTGAAACTTAACTTGAGGTAAATTTTGAGGTGGAGCTTCACGAAATCTTGACCGTGAATCAAGTATCAGATGTGGGCTTAACTGTAAATTGACAAGACAAACAAACCTTAAGGAACAAATTTATATATATATATATATATATAGAGAGATAGAGAGAGAGAGAGAGACTTACAACAACAAAAAACAAAGATATATATAGAAGAGGGATTGTGCTATCCAATTTTAGTAGTGACAACAGTAACATAAAACAGCTGAACTGGAAGATCACATTCTATACCAACATATGAACATGGTTACCATGCTTTGTCGAGACCCTAGAAGAATAAAAGACTGTATAATCTTCAGAAATTGGAAAACATGATACATTACCAAATCAATAGTTCAATTCTACTACTTGTGAGAATAGGAATAGGATTTGTATGTAGTATCCTGCATAGAAAAGGATTGGGATGTAGAGTCTATTAATAGGGCTCAATGTAATAATGTAGATACACAATTCAATAATACTTTTCTCCCATAATTTCTCACATGGTATCAGAGCATTGTGAGGAAATATCCGATGTGCAATATTCCAGCGAAGTTCCGGAGAAAAATAAATCACCACTGCGCATAATTTTTCTGGTGGCTGCTACCGTCACATCTCTACCCAATGGTGGTGCAGAATTCGACACCACCACAACGTAGAACAGGTTCAGGCTATTGAGAAAATAATTGTTGTACAAATTTCCAACAATTTCCGGGAAAGAAAATCAGTCACCATGCAATATTTTCGGTGACAAGATAGCTGTCTGACACCACCACGAGGTAGATCAATCCCTTCTGACCAAAACCCAGTTAGAGGCTCCGACAGATATCCACTCACGCGCCACTCGAAGTGTTAGCTCCCGCGAGCGCGTTCGATCCACGCGTGCGCCTTTTTCCGGCCGATGATTTTTCTTCTTGGGTTGTGTTCGGCAGATTTCCAATTCCATCCATCTTTCAAGTCAGATTTCGCTATCTCTCGGTTTTGATATGTTTAACTCCAAAAACACGAGAATTGGAAGTTCAAGTCCTATTATTACTTCAAAACTCTTAATGAGGAGATCAGAAAATCGCACATCACAGTCCATGAAAAAGCGACGAGGAGGAGGTCATCTTAGAAGATCTCGACCTGGTGTAGTTATTGTAATAGGTTTTGACACATTCGTGAAGTATGCAATTATGTGCATGGTCGACTACCCAAGAGCGCTCATGTTGCTCAGACTGTCCACTATAGGTAATCAACGGGTTTATTTGTCCGAAGAGGAATATAATGAGTACCTTCAGCATCGAGCAAGTAAGCAGATATCTCCACAAGTAGCCTCAATCGCACAGTCTCATACCTTTGGATCGTGGGTTGTGGACTCCGGCACTTCTGATCATATTTCTAGTGATAAATCACTTTTGTCAAATATTGTTTATTTACATTCTCTTCATGTCATTACTTTAGCCAATGGGGTTCAAACAAAAGCTAAAGGAGTTGGACAAGCTAATCTCACATCCTCTGTCACTTTATATTCGGTTCTTTATGTCCCTGGTTGTCCTTTAATCTTGCATCAGTTAGTCGTTTGACTCGTGCCCTAAATTGTGCCATAATATTTCTTGATGATTATTTTGTTATGCAGGACTGCAGTACGGGACAAACGATTGGCGTATGATATGAATCGCAAGGCCTTTACTACCTTACCTCTCCTAATTCTCCTATAGCATGTCCAATTACAGATCCTCCACACTTAATTCACAAACGTTTGGTACATCCGAGTTTGTTCAAGCTACAAAAGATGGTGCATAGTTTGTGTAGCCTGTCCACATTAAATTGTAAGTCGTGTCAACTTGGGAAACACACCCGCACTACCTTTCCACAGTGCTGAGAGTCGTGCATAGTTTGTGTTTTCCTTAGTCCATTATGATATTTGGGGTCCGAGTAGAGTCAGTTCAACCTTAGGATTTCATTATTTTGTTAGTTTCATTGATGATTATTCAAGATGCACTTGGATTTTCTTAATGAAAGATTGTTCTGAGTTATTCTCTATATTCAAAAGTTTTTGTGTTGAAATACAAAATCAATTTGGTGTTTCTATTCGTATTTTTCGTAGTGATAATGCTTTAGAATACTTATCCTCCCTACTTCAGCAGTTTATGACTCACCAAAGAATTATTCATAAGACATATTGTCCCTACACCCCTCAGCAAAACGGGATAGCAGAAAGGAAGAATAGGCATCTCATTGAGACTGCTCGCACTCTTCCCATTGAATCCTGTGTCCCCCTATATTTTTGAGGTGATCCAGTCCTCACGTCTGGTTATTTGATTAATTGAATGCCCTCATCTTCCATTCAGAATCGGATTCCTTTTTACATATTGTATCCTCAGTCATCTCTATACTCTCTTCCCCCTCGTGCCTTTGGGAGCACATGTTTTGTTCATAACCAAGCCCCTGGAAAGATAAATTAGCCCATCATGCTCTCAAATGCGTCTTTCTTGATTATTCTCAGGTTCAAAAAGGGTATCGTTGCTACTTACCTGATCTTCGTCGGTATCTTATGTCAGCTGATGTCGCATTCTTTTAATCTCGACCGTCCTTTACATCTTTGACATAACTGAGATCTTACCTATACCGCTTTTGGAGGAATCTACAATTACTTCTACATCTCCATCCACAATGCCACCAGTCTTACCCATACTAACTTTTGATGAATCTCCAGTTACTTCTACATCTCCCTCCACTGTCCCAGATGATTCACGTCCTGCGTCGGACCCTGCCCTTATTGTGGACTTGTCTCCTCCTGATCAACCGATTGCACTTCAAAAATGTATATAGTCCACTCGTAATACTAACACACATTATACCCTTTTAAGTTATTATCGTTTGTCATCACCCTATTATGCCTTTGTATTATCTCTGTCCCCTATCTCCATCCATCCCTAAGACTACAGGTGAAGGCATGAAGTACTTTCTCATCTAGGATGGCGATAGGCTATGATTGATGAGATGTCTGCTTTACATGCAAGTGGTACTTGGGAGCTTGTTCCTCTTCCTTCAGATTTATGAAGTCAAAGTTGGTCCAGATGACCAAGTTGATCGGCTTAAGGCTTGCCTTGTTGCCAAGGGGTACACTCAGATATTTGGGCTTGATTACAGTGATACTTTCTCTCCCGTGGCTAAAATAGCTAGTCTTTTTCTATCCATGGTTGTTGTACGCCATTGGCCTCTTTATCAATTGGACATTAATAATGATTTTCTCCATGGTAACCTTGAGGAGGAAGTTTATATGGAGCAACCACCTGATTTTGTTGCTCGAGATGGGGTCTAGCCTGGTGTGCCGACTGCGCCAGTCACTTTACGGTCTGAAACAGTCTCCTCGAGCATAGTTTGGGAAGTTCAGCACAATGATTTAGGAGTTTGGCATGAATCGTAGTGAAACTGATCACTCTGTATTTTATCGACATTTTTCTCCAAATTTGTGTATTTATTTGGTGGTTTAGGTTGAGGATATCGTTATTACCGGCAATGACAAGGATGGTATCACTAATTTAAAACATCTCTTTCAGCATTTTCAAACTAAAGAACTCGGCAGACTGAAGTATTTTCTAAGTATGTAGGTTGCTCAATCTAGATCAGCTATTGTTATTTCATAACGCAAGTATACCTTAGACATTCTTTAGGAGACAGAAATGATGGGATGTAGACCCATTGACACTCCTATGGATCAGAATGTTAAACTTTTGCCAGGACAGGAGGAGCCACTCAGTGATCCTGGAAGATATAGCGTTGTAAGTTAGTTTATGGATTCCTGTGATAGTCATTGGGATGCATTTGTTCGCATTCTACGATATATAAAGTCAACTCCACGTAAAGGACTACTTTTCAAATATTGATACCACAATGAGATCATTGGATATGCAGACGTTGATTGGGCAGGATTACCTTCCGATAGACATTCTACATCCGGATATTATGTTTTAATAGGAGGTAATTTGGTGTCCTGGAAAAGTAAGAAACAAAGTGGTTGATCGATCTAGTGCAGAATCAGAACATCGAGCAATAGTTGTAGCAACTTGTGAGCTAGTCTGGATCAAACGGTTGCTCAGAGAACTAGAATTTAGAAAAATCAGTCAAATAGAACTTGTGTGTGATAACAAAGCGTGATAAAAAAGCGGCTCTTCATATCGCATCTAATCTGATATTTCATTAGAGAACTAAGCACATTGAGATTGACTATCACTTTGTCAGAGAAAAGATACTCTCCGGAGATATTGTTACAAAATTTGTGAAGTCGAGTGATCAGCTTGCAGATATTTTCACCAAGTCCCTCACTGGTCTTCGTATTAATTACATCTGTAACAAGCTCAATACATATGACTTGTATGCACCAGCTTGAGAGGAAGGGTTAGAATAGGAATAGGAATAAGATTTGTATATAGTATCCTACATGAAAAAGGATTGGAATGTAGTGTCTATTAATAGGGCTCAACATAATAATGTAGATACACAATTCAATAATATATTTCTCCCATAATTTCTCACATTATCCAAATACTATCCCCAACTCGTTCAATTTATCCTCTTTTTGTAAAGATGATTTTGGTTAAAGCATAGATAGGGCCCCTTGTAACCCGTAAGGGTGGCTCAGTTGGTTGAACATGGAGCTTCCATAATGGAGGTTTCAGGTTCGAAACTCTCTGCCTATAACAGTAAGGGATTTGCCTTCTGGGTCGTGCGAAGGTCGAGCTCGTCGCACGAGGCTTGCCTAGTGCGAGGTATCTCTCCTGTGTGATTTGCGGGCTATTACACGGGAGTAGGGTTTACACTATGCGCACCCAAAGGTAGAGGTTGCGGGTTCCCTTGTCATAAAAAATATATATATAGAGCCCTTTTTCTTTTATATTACTCTGATAATTTCACAGATTGAGAGCAGTGTTGTCAAGACGTGCTTAAGCCCTGAAGCAAGGCGCAAAACATGTTGAGCGCTTCGCCTCGCTTAATGTGCCTTATAGTGTCGTCATCAAGGCTCTAAGACATACTTTTCCTTGCTAATGAGCGTTTCCTGAAGAGGTGACACTAAACAATTGATATTTCACTTTATCATTAAAAAAATCAATTTCTTTGTTCATATATTTGTTATTCATGCTTATTATTATTAGTCTTGGACTAAACATATATATTTTTATTTTTTTTCTCCATTTGTGCCTTTTTTCATTAAAGGCCACACTTTATTTGCGCTTTGTGGTTAAAGTCCCAACGGACCTTTTTTGCGCTTTTCACTTTTGATAACACTTATTGAAAGTCGTTTGTCCTTATATGTACTTTAGAGTAGAAACCTATACAATCATATTGGAGCTTACACGCCCCAAACATTTGAGTTTAGAGATGAGAAGACATTAAACAAAAAAAAAACAGGATAAAGAAATTCACAATTTGGCTTTTTCATACCTTTCTAATGACATTAAATCAAATTTACTACTTTAAGTTTTATTTTCTACTCTTTAACAAATTAAATACTCCCTCTATTTCAATTTGTTTGTCTTACTTTCCTTTTTAGTCCGTTTAAAAAATGTCTCTTTCTTTTTTTGGCAACTCTTAAATTCCAACTTTCCACATGGCATGTTTAAGATTACAAGACTAAAAGGCATTTTGGTACATTCTACATACCTTTAATTTAAAACCACAAGATTCAAAATCTTCTTTACTTTCTTAAATTCCGTGCCAAGTCAAAACCAGACAAACAAATTGAAACAGAGGGAGTAACATTTTACTTTTGTAACTACTATGTCAACCCACATGGAAAAAAAGATGCACAACCTTCTTCGCCTGCGCATCATCTCTTACGATATTTATTGAGAATTCGAGCCTTCTATCAGAGCACGGTTACGAGGAGGGCAACGTGCTTGGGCAGAGTTATCCCCAAGTGAAGATGAAATTCAATAATGATGTCCTTAGGATAAAACATAAAGAGGAAGTGAGGACAGAACAAATGATCGTGCAGAAACCTGGATCTCAGGAGAATAGATGCTTGTGAAGGAAGGCGTGGGAAGGCTCATCATAAAAAATAAGTAAGAAAAGGCTGAAAGAGGACTGTGGAGCCTCGGAGACTATCGAAAAGATAGTCTTCATTAAATAATGCAATCAAAACAATACACTATATGCGCCTTAGAGTCAAACAATTTTCCAGACTCGCAGGATAGGCGCTACCTGGAGGCATTAGCATCCGTTTAACAATAGACTGAATCACTATAATCCACTTAGAATTGCAAAACATGAAAGAAAAAAAAATAACCAGAACAAAAATAGGAAGAACGGGAAAAGAGGATAATGACAAACTTCATTGAACAACTATCCTATACCTGAACTTCGTTGACTGACTAGTCAGAAAGCACATCCAAAAATGTAGCAAATAACTACACCATGATTAAATAAAACATCTAAAGAGTTTTCAAATATAGTAGCCATACTGTCCGAGGGTCTCTATTCACTGCTAGTCCGTATGCACGAAGCCGAGTCACTAATGGGTCAATTACTTCGAAGAGGAGTTCACCAACTTCGACAGCCTCTTGGCCCATGGGAACCTGAAAGAATGAATAGAATTTTTTAACATAATCTGCGAAGAAAAAGATGCAGCAGAGAGCCAAAAGTAAGTTATATTTATACTGTTATCTGTTCAATCTTCCGAGCATGCACATATGGGAGCACATCTGGGTCAGTTTCATTTCGATATTCAAGTGTTGATATTTGCAAGTTATCGATCACTTTCTGAACTGCCTGCCTTTTAGCTGACATATGGAAGATCTCAGTAAGAAGGGTGACATAAGGCATGAGACTGATTTAAATTCCAACAAAGTCCAGCAGATAAATAGCTACTTACACCCAGGTGTAGCAGTTAATGCTAATATCCTGACTTGTACACGAAATGACATCAACTACAAATAAATCAAAAAAAAATTAGAAAGTTCACCAACCAAATATAGATAAAATAAGGAATTGAGATTGCAATTCCAACCTAGTTTGTAGAAAGCTTAACAGAAAATGACCTGATAATCTAAGATTTCTCCTAAATGTTTCCCTTATATTTGGGCACTTGAACTTTTTTTAAAAAAATTATCAAGGAATATATTCATTAGTAATGGTTAGACACTCCCGTATACAAGAGGTATACCAAAAAATTGAGAACCTACAAAACTAAATGGTTCTCTACAAAAGATACTCATCCTCAATACAAATAGGAATCTCATGGGTGCCCCAAAAAGAAATTAAGGATAAAAGACTATTCTTTAAATACAAGGACTGACTCCGTTTCCATCAGAAGTTATCCTATTTCTCTCTCCAAACCACCCACATAAGAGCTAACGAAGCAATATCCCACGCTCTGTATCTTCTCTTCCTTCTTCTAATGGCCCAACTAAATAAAGTGTCCTTCACCGTTCCCGGCATGGTCGACTAAAATCCAAAATCCAACAACTGCGACGCAACCTGGCAATGTAGAAAAAGGTGATGTACGTCCTTTCCCAATATTTTACACATAAAAAACAGGTGATCCTTCTCTTCCTCACGTTTTCGGCGGTCAAGATCGCTTCTCTAATGGAAACCACGCAAAGAAACACACTTTTCTTGGCGCCCTAGGAATCCAAACAGAAACGTGTGGGAAAAGCGCCTCAAGGAAACACAGAAAGGTCAAGGTTTCCTTCTATTCAAGCACAATTTTTGTGCTGTATCAGTAATACTTACCTTTTCAAAAAGAAAAATACACTTATGATCCTCACAATTTTTTTGGGCACCGGATTAGAAATATACATCATAATGGACCTTGAGAAAATGAAATAAGCATTTGAATCTTGGAACTCATAGAAGCCTGTCTGGTTTGAAATGGGTCAAATTTAATGATCACTGGCAGGAGTTGGCCGAGGATTTGACTTTAGCAGGGAAAAGCAGAACAAGAATCTGAGGTATAATGCTGAATTAGGTATATAAAGCTGGCACTAGACCAACCATCGGTTTCTACTTCTACATAGAGAAAAATGAAGCAAATAAATTATGCTGAATTAGGTATAAAGCTAGCACTAGACCAACAATCGGTTTCTACTGCTACATAGAGCAAAATGAAGCAAATATATTATTCCCACAATCCCTTTATGTCAGTTATCACAATGACAGATTAGTGTTGTAAAAGGCGAGCTTAGCCCTGAAGCAAGATACGAAACATGTTGAGCGTTTCGCCTCGCTTAGCAAGCGCTTCAGTGTCCTCATCAAGGCTCTAAGACATACTTTTCCTTTCTAATGAGTGTAATCCTGAAGAGGCAACATTAATCCATTGATATTTTACTTTCTTATAAAAAAAAATCATTTTTTTGTCCATATATTTGTTATTCACGGGTTCAAGCCATGGAAACAACCTCTTGCAGAAATGCAAGGTAAGGCTGCGTACAATAGACCCTTGTGGTCCGGCCCTTCCCCGGACCCCGCGCATAGCTGGAGCTTAGTGCACCGGGCTGCCCTTTTTTTTATATTTGTTATTCACGCTTATAATTATTAGTCTTGGACTACACATACATATTTGTATTTTTTTCTCCATTTGCCTTTATTTGCGCTCAACACCCCAATGGACCTTAGAGCTTTTTGCGCTTTTCGCCTTTGATAACACTGACAGATTCGAAAAAAGAGAGCGTGGTGACTTTTTTGGTCCCATATTCTTAATATCTATAGCTTTGCTTCTTGATTTGCTGTACTCTGAGTACATTGGTGATTCGCTGTCGAAAAACTTGGAGTAGAATGTCGTTTACAACCAACATAGAATTAGTACTACATTTCCTTGATTCTGTCCACACTTGAGAAATCAAATACATGATACTTTTGAACTCAGACAGTACCATCTTGTAATTCATTAATGAAACTAATGTACTTGTGTCAAAGTTACATAGAGGACTTTAAATTTCCTGAATTCCTCTTTCTATTGAAAAAGATATCCGTGCAGCTCCACATCAATGTAATAAATAAATTGTGGAGTGCAGAATACCAAATTGTTGATAAACTGTCCAGATTATAGAATCTTACATGGGGTGAAAGGGAAATTTATCAAAAAGGAGAGAGGGTGATAACCTTTCTCGTTCTCTCACCTCCCCAAGAATAGGTATTCTCATGCAACAACTCTAAATAGTAAATAGTCGACACAGAGAGAACATTGAGCATATTTCCCACTCATTTGTTTTTAGAAATAATGATTATGAAGTGAAAGGAGGAACGATCATAAACAGGTACCAGGTTAAATTCCCATGGAAAAGCAACTCATAAAGTTATAAAATAGTGTCACGATGAAATAGGTATGAAGCAATTTTTAGAAGATCTACTTCCATCAAAACGAGGGAGCAAGTAATTTGACAGACATGTTAAGAATCATATCAGAAAGCTGGCACATAAAAACAAACTAAATGACAAACCTCGCGAACTACGACACAATAAGAGTAATTTCCACTTGCGTGATGAGCCTCGTCGATTACCAAGCAAACTAGATGTTTCGTGAAGCATATTCCTGTGATATATTTACAGATATATCTTCATAAATGTTCAATATGGTCTAAGAAAGGAAAATTACAAAGATATGAGATTCACAATTATCTTAATCAAAAGAAAGTATATTCAATGTGCATTCAACCTCTAGTCATTTAAGTATTTCCTCGAATTAATACATATATATGTGAGGACTCATATGATTGATGTGCTAGCAACTTTTCAGAATTTCTCCATTCAGGCATTATAAAAGAATAATAACAATAACAACAACAACAAAATACCCAGTGTAATCCCACAAGTGGGGTCTGGGGAGGGTAGTTTGTACGCAGACCTTACCTCTACCTTGGGAGGCAAAGAGGTTGTTTCCGATAGACCCTCGGCTAAGAGTATCGCAATACGACAATAACAATAAAGTAGTAAACACTAACAAAGCAAGTCAAATAAGAAAGGAACAGTAACTACAACAAAATAATATACTACGCATGAACGAGAGACAGTAAATAATAACAGAAATCAAAGAACAAGAAACTACAACAGAAGAACTACGCCTACTAGTATGGAACTCTCTACTCCTACTACTCTACTACCCTAATCCGTGTCCTCCACAATCTCCTATCTAAGGTCATGTCCTCGGTAGCAACTGCGCCAAGTCCTGTCTAATCACCTCTCCCCAATACTTCTTCGGCCTACCTCTACCTCTCCTTAAGCCATCCATAGCCAACCTCTCACACCTCCGCACTGGGGCATCCACCTCTCACCAACATCAGTTTGTTTATACTAAGAAAGCAATCAACCGAGGCTAAATTGGATCTGTTTGGGGTGTGAGCCATTGGCTATTACCAATCATATGTTAAACTCTGACCGTTGGAAAACATTCCCTTGATACTATATTATATATTCCAAGACAGCACAAGATAAGCTTCATTTAGAATCAAGGAGGGATAGCAATCAAGTTTTCCAAGAAGCATGCAGTCCCTTGGAAAAATCACCATAACCATTAACTAAACTAAAGATACATGAATCTCCTAAAGAATGAAGTTGACGCATATGATAGCCCCTAACAAATGAATTCACCTCCATGATGACCAATGACACCATAATCATGGAACATAAAAATATCAGGAAGGAAATGGCGATGACCATAATGAACAGGAAAATCCATAATAAGATCCAAGTAATTCAAGAAGTTATAAACTGGTAAAAGCTCATGAAGCAAATAACAACCTTTTGTGCGTCGATTAACCTAAACGAGATATACTCGAAGTGGTTATCGTCAAGTACACGTAATTAAATTTACTACAACTTGATATTTTCAATCTTAACCATCTGATACCTCTACTACCTTCTTCTTTTTCATATGTTGAGCATATTTAGATAGTATCTAAGCAGACTAATTCTATTTGGGAAAAGCAATTAACCTATAATAAGTCTTATTCAAACCTGGAATGCTTAATATAATAGTGTCCTCAAGTTTCTAGTGAATATTTACATCTGATTTTTCTTTAAAACAAGAAAATCACAAAATTCATTTGTTAGTTAAATAGCTTCTTATCTGCAGAAAGTGTAGAGTCAATACGTAAAAATACTTCCAAGAGTATGTCAAAAATCCATTAAATATATAAATTCAGTTTATCCAATTATACAAATATAAGTGACTCTTTTCTAGCTTGTGCATTGACATCCAGAAATTCAAATAGCTAACCGGGAGTTACGTTCTATTTCCGATCATGAAAGCACAAATTATGTGCAGGTTAAACCTCGAATTTCTTGAAAACACGAAAACTATAAACACATAAATCATATCCACACTAGAGTGCAATATGTCACCAGAATGTATATCCTTCTCCAGCACTTGTGGAGTAACAAAGAAAACTCGTCTCTCTTTCCATAAACTCGCTCTTCTCAAAGGATTTGTTTGACCTGTCAGATCAATTGTGCACTCCTGCAATCAGTTTAGTAACAATTGTCTCAAATGTAAATAACAGTACATTTGCTCATTTAGGACATTGGATTAGGAAAACGACTTCAAAATAATACAAAGCAAAACAAAACTCCTAGCTTACTTGTGGAATATCTACAAACTTATGTAATGCTTCCACCTGCTGCAGAACAAGTGGGCGTGAAGGAGCTGCAAAAACAATTTTTCCTGCCATTGGGACACCATCTAGAACATTTAACCCAAAGGATTTAAAATATCTTCCAACCAGATATATATAAACAGGACCGAAATCAGTAACTAAAGGGCTCATCAGGATTCAGCCATCTTAACAAACTCACATCTCCGTTCACAAACTTGAAAAATGCATAAAATGAAGTATCTGGCCTAATATGGTTGCTGCATAATACTTAACAATTACTAGCATAAGATATGCACTCAATATACAAGACTCGGAACAAAACCTTGAAAAGTCAAAGCAAAATGTAACAAGTAGAATTAGCTGCTGACAAAGGTGCATTGAAATCAAAATGATAATTGGCAAATGGCAAGAGCTTAATAAATGAAGTTTATGAATCAAAATGCTCGAGGTTTACCGCTTCATATATCATGAATTTAAACTTGCTCTTTTGCAGCATTTAGAAGTGAATGTTTGGTATCTATGGGGATTTTTCTTTCTGGCGATTTCAATACGTATTTCAAACAAACTTTTTATTCTTGGTTATACAGGGTGCACGATAGTTGAAATTGTAAAAGATGTCAGCAAACAAAAGAGGACAATGGGACGAGAAAGCATGAAGTCCTAAATTTGCTAGAACCGATTAAGTCACATTTGTGCAACTTCATTTGGCATCTGTACAGAAGAGGTAGTGTTAGATTAGGAGGAGGACTGCGAACATCCGTCCCATGAACCGCCAGGGAACCATGCATTTCTTGCAAGCTGGGATCTTGCGTGTCCAGGATCCCATTAGATCTACCGGCGACTGACTAGGGGGTTACCACTTCCCTTCTCATTGAGGGTGGAAAACGAATCAGCATCTCGATGCGATACAACCCTTTTAATTTTTGTTGGAAAAGAATGTCGAAGTCCATCCAAACCGTACAATGAAGAATAAGAGGAGAGCAAAAAGCCCCAATGACATGCTATTGACTAACCATTTCACAATTAAAGCATTATTTAAACTTCACAGTCTAAAAAAAGGCAGCTCAGTGCACAAAACATACCGCCTTCACGCAGCGTCTGGGGAAGGGCGCACCCAAGGGGTGTGATGTAGACAACCTACCCTAATGCAAGTGGTTGCTTCCACGGCTCGACCCGTGACCTGTAGGTCACACGGAGAACTTTACCATTGCTACAAGGCTCCCCTTAAACTTCCCAGTATGTTCAACATTTTACTCTTGATATATTTCGAGGTTAAATTAGGTTTAGTTTATCAGGAAATTCGGATGCTCAAAGCACCTACTTGCCATTCTTGTATAGCTCAAGATTTCAGCATATTCAGCTGAGACTAATCTTGCTTCTCATAAACTAGCTCACCAATGTAGAGACATGATGTGAGTAGTAACTGGAAATAGTATGGTGACAAGTTCGAAACAAAAAGAAATAAGATAGTTGTAGCATTGCATTACCTTCTGGGAACCACCTGAAATAATTATAAATTACAACAGCAGCAATAAATGTCTTTCCAAGTCCTGTGGGTAATGTCACTAAGGTATTGCTAAAAAGAGCAGTGCGGATGATAGAAAATTGATAATCACGACGATCGAAATTTACTGCAATGAAAAAGAAGGTAAATGAACATGAGTCTTCATTCCAAGAAGCTACTACAATGCTTTATCTAAAAGATAGTAGAAGACTAACAGTTAGATTGTAGACCTTATTAGTATCCATGCAAAAGTTTCATTCAAGCAGCATAACTATTCAAGATTGTCTAATTATTTAAGTATCATGTTAGCGCACTGAGATAGTATCCTTCAAATTTAACAAAATAGTCTTTAAAACTAACAAGGGGGGTTGGGGGGGAGGGGGGGTACAAGCACTTGGCAAAGAAAATTATAATTATTTCCCAAAAAGGAACATAAAATGATTTTCACCTATTCCCACCATGCTATGTTATGTGTATAAGGATAACAATAAATTAACCAAGTGAAATATAACACATGGTTTTTCTTCTTTTGTTCTTTTTTCTAATAATGGTGGTGTCCGACCAACAAACATGGGCCTCGACTGATTCACTTGGCAGCCTACTACACCCACAAGCGCAGTTGTCAAATCAACCTGCTCACCGAGGATGGAAAGATATTGTCGACTATTGTAGTTGAGATTCGAACATGGGATCTCCAAGTTGTACTTGTACACATCAACCACTCAGTCATCCCCTTGGGTATACAACAAATCGCATATATTAATTCCTAAAAGGCCCAATCAACAACTAAAGTAACGATCATACCTATTGGGTATGTATGAACAAACACCGGTGAGGTTTCAGATACTCTTAATGCTATGAAGCCTTTTGGGGAAAACCGTGCAGCCTTGGTCCAAAGCGGATAATATCACACCACGTTAAAAGTATATTTGGGTCAGGATCTATCAGTAACAGCCTCTCTACCATCACAAAGTAGGGGTAAGGCTGCGTACACACCACCCTCCCAAAACCCCACTTGTGGAATTATACTGCATATGTTTTGTTTGTTGTTAAAAGTATCTTTGGTTGTTTTACCCCAACAAATGGTATTAGAGCCAATGGTTTGGCATAAGAGATGGCGGATTGATGGCATGGGGTCTGACTTATTGCCTTTGCCTGTCTATGGGTCAGTTTACTACCTATACTCGTAGCATGAAGACACGCACACAAAGAAGATTGTGGGCTTGGTGGTCATAAATAATCGATTAACGTGGGTGGCACATAGTTAATCTCCCAATTGGCCCATGAATAGTGATGGATTGTGTGAAACTTAGTTCAAAAGGGAGATTGTGAGTGCGTGTGAATAAATTCCCAGATGAGAAGTAGAAAAGAAAAAGAAGTTACTTATGAGACTCTTAATAGTGTTGGGCTTTTTTAGAAAAATCGTGCAGATTTGGGCCAAAACGGACAATATAACCCCAGGGGCGTGCACAGATTTCAGGACTCCCATTTAAGTTATACACAAAGTTCCTAAAGGTTTGCAAGTTTACCAGCTTTAAATCAACTTCATAGTTCAGACTAAAGCTGGCCAGTGGGCCGGGTCGGCGAGGCCCGGCCCGATCCCACCCCGACACCGCCCTGAACCCGATTAGTTAAAAAAATCGGTAGCGGGACTCGAACCGGGACAATGTCTTGTCCCGACCCGTCCCGGCCCGCCCCAGTCCCGCCAATCACGACCCAATCCTGAGCACGTCCCGAGCCCGCCCGTAACCCCCCATTTGCAAAAATAACCGTTGCACCAACGATCATTTTAGATTTTAGCCTCCCCCAACCCCCTACCCCTTAATATTTATTTTTAACCCATAAGTTATTATATTTACACTTTAACCCAATTTTTCAACTATAAATAACTCATTTTCTCTTCATCATTCTCACAAATCTTCCTACAATCTCTCTAATCTCTCAATCTATCTCTCTACAAGTCTACATTGTGTACTAAATATTCAATTTTATTTATTCATTTGGGAATTGGGAGTGAAGTTGGCAACTAGCTTGAGGATCTTCCATCGAGCAAAGTTTCAATTTTCAACCTCTCGATTACACGTCGACGTTACGTCGGCGTTTGGTACATTCGTTCCTTCATTAAATTATTATTGTCTGTTTATTTTATTTAGCGCACTTAATTTTATTATCTTTAATTATTTATTATCATAATTAAAATGGAAGGATTAAGAGGTATATTTAAGGATGATGGTGCTTCTTCTAGTAGGGGCAACAAGGGCAAGGGTACTTCTTCTAGTCATCCTATTCCTATCCAGGATGATTTTGTTGATACTCAACATTTTCCTACAATACCATTAGATTTAGACGAGGAGCTATTTTCTTTATACGAGCAACTACTTGTTGCTTATGACTATAGAAAACCTATAACTTTATTTTTTAACTCTCATAATCAAAATCCAGCTGATATGGTTGTAGATAGTGATTGGGTAAAAATTTTCGAACTTATTGTATTTTTAGAGAAATTTTTTCAAGCAACAAAAGAATTTTCCGGTATATATTATCCTACTATTTCAACTATGTTGTTTTATATAACTCTAATATTTTTAGTACTTAGTGAATATATGAAAAATCAGCTTATATTGCAGCTATTAAAAAAATGTTTATCAAAATAAAAAAATATTTTGTTCCTATTCCCACTATTTATATTATTGGTGCTGTATTAAATCCGACTATTAAAATAGACGGTACTAAATCACTTATTGAAACTATTTACGATTGTATACAAGTACTACCACCTCCAAGTCCAAAAAATCCAAATCACCCACCACCTATTGAACAAACTAAAGAAGAAGTGTTGTCTAGCGTAGAAGACCAATGCAAAAAAATATATAGGTTTTACCAACAAGAAAGTGCTAGTAACCTACCGGCTTCCATACCATCTTCTTCATCTTCAACACAACCTAACAAAAGACATGTTGTTTCTGCGGGTAGTATTGAAAGCCTCAGAAATAGAATGTGTGGACGTACCGCTACTAATCAAATTAGCGAGTTTGATATTTTTGTTTTGCAGGGTTCTGTACCGTACCAAGAAGTTATCAATGAAGATGGACATGAAGACTTGCTGAAATACTGGAGGGAGAATGAGAAGACCTTTCCGACACTTTCAATGATGGCCCGAGATGTTTTGAACATTCCAGCGTCATCAACTGCGTCTGAAAGCGTTTTTTCTGCCGGCAAATATCAAATAGGAGACCACAGACACTCATTAGCCGGAGACAGCTTGAAAATTGCAGTATTATTCAGAGATTGAATGCGAGCGGAGCGGAGAAGGTGCGGTCAACCGGAGATCAACGAAGAAGAAGACGAAAACTACAACGAAATCTTATCCGAAGGTGGTGGAAGCGACGTGAATCAATTTGACCAACAAATATCAATTCCAACAAAAGAACCACATGAAATTATCAAGCAATTAGAACAGGTTTTTTTAAGAATGTAATTTTTTTAATTGCAATTTTATTATGTAATTTGCAACTTTTGGACAACACCACAAAGTTGCAATTTCGACAATTGTATTTGTATTACAAAAAAATCATATGTCTATTAAATAATATAAGAGGCACAAAAACAGTCTTGGGATATTTTTATTACACTATCTTGTCTTGTTTAATTATTGCGTTTTTCTTATACATATGTTAATAAAAAAATAAAAAAAAGGAAAATCAGCCGGAACCCAATACCGATCACGCCCCCGATTCCGACGGGATCGGGATCGGGACGGGACTTGAGCAAGTCCCGCCAACCCCGATCCCGCCAACCCCGATCCCGCCAACCCCGATCCCGCCTCCTTCGCCCGACCCCGCCAAACCCGGCCCGCCTGACCCGAGCCCGGCCCACTGGCCAGCTATAGTTCAGACACGCAATGTCTGAAGTTCATCAGATAAATCAACTTCTCACACGCGGTATCTGAAGTACAGACATTTGTCACTGAAGTTTGGTTTGTCAAAGTCTAACTTCAGACAATTTGAAAGCAAGTAAACTCAAGGGACATATTGCCTAAAGTTTAGCCATTTATTGCTTGAACTTATGGCACATATGCCTAACGTTTAGTCATATTTCGCCTAAACTTAAAGCACATATGCTTGAAGTTCAGCTGTATTTGTTTGAACTTCAATCATTTTTGTCTAAATAAACTTTTGCCCAGAAACAACTTGTTATTCGAAATCCAACAATTCAACACTCAAATCTACTCCAACGAGCTCAAATTAGAAATACAGTTCCAAATATCATAAAAGCAAATCCTAATTATTAATTTGTCAAAACAACAACAAATCTAACAAACTCATTTTGAGGTGATTTTCCAAATTTTTCAAGTTTTTCCAGCGACACCCACTTGATTTAAACACACTTTTCATATTCAAAATTCATGACCCACTTCTTCAAAGAATTATACTTCAATTGCTATATGTTCAAAAAACACTAATATAAAGCAACTAAGAAGAAGAAGAAGAAGAAGAGAGAATTATACTTCATCGTGTGTGCAGGTTAAATAATTTTAAAAAGTACAGCTTAAATGGCACGGACCAAATAGGGCCCCATGATTTTTTTACTATCACACCATGTTAAGCTTACCTTTGGGTTGTTTTAGCCCAACAAACCCTACATTTACATTGATTAGGGTACAGGTTTGCATCAGGTACAGACATGTGCAGCTTTAATCAAAGTTTATATTATTTGGGGCACAACGCACAAATGTTATATCTCATTTGGGTCATGTGCATCAATTCAGTTGAACAATCCATGAAACATAAAGTAAAAAAAGTCATAAATGCTCACATTTTTTACTTCTATATAACATTAGTAATATGTAAAAATTGATAATTTAAAGCAAGAATGCAAGATACTCCCTCCGTTTCATAATAAGCGATTTTTTAAGCTTATGCGCATCATTAAGAAAGTATTCGCTCCTAAAAATTTAAGATTGTTTTTACTAACTTACCCCTAATTAATATCTATAAAAGATAAGCTACTTAATGATTTTTGTACTTTTAGAAGAATAAGATCAATTTCTTCTTGAAATTCTAAAACATCACTTATTTTGAAACAAAATGAAAAATCTAAAATAACATTTATTTAGAAATGGAGGGAGTATGTAGAAAAAACAGTGAAAAAAGAACCTGGGAAAATCCAAGTTTTTGCAGCGTCCGGGTCAATCTTAACATAACTAGGCCCACAAGATTCATCATTTTCGTTCTTTTCTCCAAACCCATTTCGACTAGATTTCTCGGCATTCTTGGTGGAATTTTGGATAAATTTATCAAGTGTGGATTGTCTAGATGAAGCAAAAGGGTATTTGTGGGTTTCCTTAATTTGGTGATTTGAATTAGAAGAAGAAGATGGTCTGTTGGAAATTGCTGTTGCTTCTAGAGCACCATCGATTTCTTTCACAGCTAAGTCCCAATCAAATTCCTGTACAAAAAAGCGTGAGGGTTATAAAGCAAAGGGAAACAAAAGACAAACAAGCATATAGAGAGCTTACATCGTCGTCGTCATCACGTATGTGGAGAGGTGTGGATGAAGAAGCCATTGGGGAATAGTGTAATGGAGAAGGAAGCAAAGGAGGGAAACTTATAAAGCCGCCTTTGAATGACGGAAACTGGAAAATAGCGCCAGGGGTTCGTTCCTTCCCAATAAATAGTATTACGCTTCATTTGTTTCATTAAAATTAAGACCTCTAATATTAAGATGTGCCTTAAGTTATTGTATTAAGATTTAAATATTAAATAAATAAGATTATATTTTATCAGCATCTGAATATATAAAATTTATCTTTATTTAAATAGTAATAAATATAAATTTCAAGAAAATACTAAATTAATTTAGTATTATATTATATCAACAAAATATTTTTAAGAAAATTGTATGGCGGTCGGTGATAATGATGGCTGTTAGGTAGATTTTAGTACTGTTTTAGAATGTATTTTAGGGAGTCTTTTGTTTGTCTTTTAGTTGTTTTGTTCAGTATTATGCGTGTTGTTTTGTGTTTCCAGGCTTTAAGCGATTCAGAAAGGAATAAGGTGAATCCAAAGGAAATAGGCGTTTATTAAGGACAAAAATGCATAGTTGGTCACAAGAGATAAGTCAAAGAAGCCCTGGGAAGCTCGGAAAGTAAAATTAAATGAATTCCGGACGAAGAAGGTTGAAGAGCCGCGGCTCAACAAGCAGAAGAGTCGCGGCGTTGAAGGGCCGCGGCGCCCCTCTGGCAGTGAGCAAGGATGTTTCAAATGTGAATTAGCGTCGCGGCACTCTAATAGCTGAGTCGCGACGCCGACGACGTCAAGGCAGCGAAAAAACTAAATTTAACAATGGCAAAAAGGTCCATTTTGGGGGGGTTTCGTGATATATATTGGGGGAAACGTTTTTCTGAAGAGGGACACTTTTTGGAGGCAAGAAACAAGAGAACAATGAGCCATTAGAGACATTTATTGTTCAAGTTCTTTTCCTTTTCTTTATTTAAATTCAGTTCATGTTGGATATTAAGTTAATTTGTTCTTAGCATGTCTATTAGCTAATTACTTTTATTAGGGTTTTCCGTCGAATCACTTGAAACTCTATTATGATTTAATGCATTGTTAATGTTCTTCTTCGTCTCTTAAAATCTATTCAACTTGCGTTTATTGAATGAGAATTAATTGGCATTTAGTTTTCATTATCTATATGATTTCAAATCGAGATCTGAAAAGGGAGATTGAATATGCTATAGTTGATTAGACATAGGTTTAATCTTGAACGAGAGTATCACGATTGCATGTGTAGCGTTTAGGTCATTGATCTTAATCCTCCTATATGGTCGAACTTATCATAGAAATATAGAAAGTTATCACTTAGGTTGAGTTTTTATATGTCCTAACCGGAATATAGAACATTTCAGTTAACCTACTATCTTAATAAGAAGAAGAATCGTTAGTCTTGCATTAATGAATGATATAGTGGAAATTAAGGAGATTGGAAACCCTAATTCCTTCATTACTGAATTAAACCATAATTATTTTCATTGCTATTTTATTTTAGAAATTCATGTTAGTTTGTTAATTCATTAGTTAGAAATCATCACTTATATTCATTAGCCAAATAGAAACTAAAGATTACTTAATTAGTACTTGATAAATCAGTCTCTGTGGGCGATACTCGGTCTTACCGAAATTTATTACAAATTGCGATACGTACACTTGCGTAGCATCTAAAAATACCGCAACAAGTTTTTGGTGTCGTTGCCAGGGACTGAAGTATTATCAATATCAAGTTAATTAATCTTATTTCTAATTTGGTTGTTCCTAGAACACTTTTTTTTTATATATATATATATTTTTTTATCTGCGTGCAGCGTTTGTGATCATTTTTCTGGTAGCTTTGGTATATGCGAAGCAGAAAAAGAGCAGATAGCATTGTTCCTCTGAATCCTGAGATTGAGAAAGCGTGCAAGCAGAATCGAAGAAACAAGAGAGCTTATCTTTCAACCGAGGATATGGCAAACCGTCAAAATAATGATGGGTTGAATAGAGGGGTGCCAGAAATGGTACAGGAGCAAGCTCAGAATCCCGCTGTGAGAAGCTTACAGTATTATATACTTCCGACCGTTACAGGAGTGCAGACTTGTATAAGGCTACCAGCTGTGGAGGCAAATAATTTCGAGATCAATCCAGCAATTCTGCAGATAGTCCAAAACACAGTTCAGTTTGGGGGTTTGCCCTCTAAAGATTCGCATATGCACTTGGACAATTTCTTGGAGTTGTGTGCAACATTCAAATACAATGGTATGACTGATGACATCATTAGATTGAGGCTCTTCCCATTATCACTAAGGGAACGAGCCAAAAGCTTGTTGAACTCTCTGCAAGCTAACTTCATCACTACGTGGCAAGACCTGGCTCAGAAGTTTCTTGCAAAATTCTTTCTTCCATCAAAGGTTGTTAAGCTAAGGGGAGAACTAAACAACTTCTATCAGCTGGAAGGAGAATCTCTAGATGATGCTTGGGAAAGATTCAAAAAGTTGCAAAGGAAATGTCCTCATCATGGACTTGAGCAGTGGATGTTAGTCCATAATTTTTACAATGGTTTGTGCGGTATGACCCATACCATAATTGATGTTGCTGCTGGAGGGAAATTCATGAGCAAGAGTGCTAATGAGGCGTATGAGCTGTTGGAAGATATGACAACAAATAACCATCAGTAGTCCGATGAAAGACCTACCAACAACAGAAAGGTGGCTGGAGTCCATGAGTTAGATGCCATCACCGTGTTAACTGCTCAAGTTATTTTTCTGACAAAGCAATTACAGCAGAATACTATGACAGCAAATGTTGTTCAGACACAAGCAGGATGTGAAATTTGTGGAGGTCCACATACTTTTGATCGATGCACAACAAGGGATCCAAACAATGTTCCTATAAACCAAGCTCAGGTTCAAACAGTTCGGAATTTTCAGAGGCCCTACAATAATCCATTCTCCAACACATATAATCCTGGATGGAGGAATCACCCTAACTTTTCATGGAGAAACGACCAAGGCCAATAGCCACAGTTTCAAGGGCAATACCAAAACCAACAGCCACAATTCCAAGGGCAGTATCAACAAAACAACCAACAACAGCCCATGAGTCAAGCTTCTTCGTTCCAGCAGCCCAAACTACAAGTTCAACAAGCTGAACCCAATGAATTGCAAGCAGCCTTGTTGACTCTCACCAATTCCCAGACTCAGTTCATGACTGAAACGAGATCTTCTATCCAAAACCTGGAAACACAAGTGGGTCAGCTAGCAAACATGTTAAACAACAGATCGCAGGGGAATCTCCCTAGCAATACTATTGTAAATCTGAAGGAGCAATGTCAGGCTATAAATTTGAGAAACGGTAGACAAGTTGAACCAGTTTCACCTCTACCATCTGCAGAGAAGACAGACAAATTGAGTGAGACAACTAATATAGAGCATGAGGGGGTTACCGAAGACTACCCCAACGTGGAAAAACACTACCAGCAGTGAGTAATGAGCCTCAAATCAGAATTCCGTACCCACATAGGCTTAAAAATTCTTTGGATAAACAATTTCCCAAGTTTTTAGAAATATTCAAGAAGCTGCACATACTTATTCCATTTGCTGAAGCCTTAGAGCAAATGCCCAGGTATGTCAAATTCATGAAAGAAATTATCTCTAAAAAGAGAAAAATGAGAGATTATGAGGTTGTGGCCTTAACTAAAGAGTGCAGCGCCATTCTGTAAAAGAAGCTTCCTCAGAAGTTGAGAGATCCAGCGAGCTTCACTATTCCCTACACTATCGGGAATTTTGAGTGCCAGCATGCTCTGTGTGATTTGGGGGCAAGTATCAACCTGATACCCTTATCTGTATTTCGTAAACTTGGTTTGGGTGAAGCTAGATCTACAGCAGTTACCTTGCAGTTAACAGATCGCTCAATCAAGCATCCACGGAGAATTATTGAGGATGTGTTAGTTAAAGTGGACAAATTCATTTTTCCTGCTGATTTTATTGTCCTTGACATAGAGGAGGATGTTGATGTGCCCATAATTCTTGGGAGACCATTTTTAGCCACGGGTCAAGCACTTATAGATGTTCAGAAGGGTGAGTTGAGACTCCAAGTGCAGGGCGAAGAGGTGGTCTTCAATGTATCCAAGAGCAAGTGACGACTGTTTTTCCATTGATGTAATTGACAAAGCGGGTGCTGAGGAAAGTTTTAAGAGTACTGATGCTCTTGAAGTAGCATTAACACAATGCGAGAACGATGAGAGAATGCCTTCAATTGAGGCGCAAAGGAGGTTGAACTCAACTATGAAGGAGGTGATGAGAAAAGAGATCTTGAAATTAAGAGGAAATTTGCGTCCGACTAAATGACGTTAAACGACAGCGCTATTGGGAGGCAACCCAACATTTTAATTATGTTATTTTTATTTTGTGTTATTTTTGAACAATCCTAGTGTCTTGTTGTTTCTTGGTCTGTGTTTTTTTTTTATGTTAGGTGAATTGTGAGCCAACTCTAGGATGAAAAATCGTCGTGAATGAGCCCTATTTTGATTATCATCCACCACCGCAGCCACCACCATTCTGAATTGCTTAGCTACAGTTTTGGTAAGTCTTCTTACTCTTGCTTTACTTATCACATTGGGGACAATGTATTGAATATGTTTGGGGGGGAGTCTTACTGTTTTGTGTTAATATTGTTCAGTTGTTTGTTTAGTGTTAGTGTCTTAGTTTTAGTGTCAGTATTTGAGTGTCTTGTGTCAATAAATCAAGTTAATAATAATAGCCCATGAGATTGAGTGAACACATGTGATAGAGTTAGATGAAATTGATAGGCCATGAAATGCATAAATTTGTGTGCTTGAGTTGGATAGGTCTTGAGTTGTTTTTAATTATTAATAAGTATGAAAACCTTACCATGATTGGTGAATTTCTTGTATTCAAATATTGGTTTAGCCATGATTGAATTTTGATTTGAGGAAAGATAGTGGAAAGTCCTAGAACTTACTTGCTTGCTATTTGAGACGAAATCATAGATGATGCATGCTTAGGAAGATGATTTAGGCCATCATTGGAACGATTGAGACTTTCAAGCCACCCTTGATTACATTAATCCCTAGTTACCCCGTTGAGCTTAAAACTGATTTCCTTGTTGACCAATGCCCATGATAAAGCCTAATTGAAACTCTTTACAACAATTTTCATTCCCTTGAACTTTACCATGAGCATAGATGATCGGGGAATTGGTACTTTGTAATGGATATTTTAAATTGGGTGCTATCAATAGAAGAGCAAATGATTGAGAAAATGTCGAAAAAAGGGAAATAAACTACACTCTCCTTGTGCGTACATTGAAAAACAAGTTTGGGGGTGTAGTTCGAAAAAAAAAGGACAACAAAATGGGGATTGTTGTTGGTTTGTAATGTGATATCGAGTTGGGTTGATTGATTTATATGATTATGGTAACTTTGAGCCTAAAAGATATTTTATCTGCCCCGAGCCTAAGCCTATCGTTATAACCTATAAAAAAGTCCTATTGATTCTTGAACATGTATTATCTAAACTAGTGGAGAATAGCAAGTTAGCAAGCCTAGAGAACTTTGCCCTGATGGACTGTTGGTGAGAATTCACTGTGCATAAACTGATATTGAAAACTTATTTAAGTCAATCACCATGGTTGAGTGGTCATATGCATTAATGACTTTAAGCAAATTTGAGGATTATCCGGCTTGAAATTCTAGATAGCAAATCAGTGGCTACAATGTTCCGGAAGATTATATTGCATGTTGTTCATGATCTTTGAGGCATAATCTATTGTGGTTGACTTGATTCATTTTTAAAGTTTGTATGTTTTTCTTTTTAGGGTGTCTAGAGTTCTTTACTTGAGGACGAGTAAAGTTTAAGTTTGGGGGTGTTTGTTAGGTAGATTTTAGTACTGTTTTATAATGTGTTTTAGGGAGTCTTTTGTTTGTCTTTTAGTTATTTTGTGCAGTATTATGCGTGTTGTTTTGTATTTTCAGGCTTTAAGCGATTCAGAAAGGAATAAGGCAAATCCAAAGGAAATAGGCGTTTATTAAGGACAAAAATGCATAGTTGGTCACAAGAGATAAGTCAAAATTTTCAAGAGTCACAATATTTTGAAAAAACGGTTTTATGAAGAATTTAGGAGCAGGTTTTTTGGGGACTTGTGGTACCACAAGTTGGTTTTTTGAAAATTGTTTTTGAGAAAGGGTTTTTGAAGACTCTTCTTTCTCAAGTTGGAGTTTTGAAAATTATTTTTGAGAAAGGGTTTTTGAAGATTCACCTTTCTCGATTTTTGCAAAATTTTGAGAGGTTTTTTCCTATCCTTAGCTTTGAGCAACTTCTTGTTTGGGATTTTGAAGTTGTATCAATGCCTGTTGTAATTATGGGGATTTCGCCAGGAGTTGTAGAAGATTTCCGTCAGTTATCTCATGTGCTGGTGTTTTTTGCACAGATGTTGCGACATCTTCATTTTCTTCTCTTACCACTGCATCATACCACGTCAAGGGTTTTTTAGTGGGAGATTTGGCAGGGAATTTTCTTTTTATTCTTTTGTGGGTTTTTTGGGGGCCATGGAATTTGTTTGTTATTGTGGTGCAACACCAGATGTATTTATTGGTGGAGGTATCTCATCTTTTCTCTTTTGGAGCAAGGCTCCACACATTGCGTGGACACAGTATTGCCCGGATTCCCGCATGTTCTTCCTGAATATTTTTTCCTCGTAGCCCAGACAGTGGGGCAAGGAGCAGTGATAGGACATTCCTGCGTTGTAGCCAGTATCAGAATTTTGTGGGTTTTTTTTCCTGTTTTTGAATAAACCACTGGTTAAAAGATTTTTAAAGTAAAAAATGTCGGGAATCAATTTGTAGAAAATATTTTTTAATGCAATGTTTTGAAAATATTTTTGATATTGTAAATTATACTTCAAAAATTTTGTATATGCAAAGGAATTAATTAATTTGATGGAACTGATATTTGGGTTTCCAGGGGACTCAGAATTCTGATCTAAAAAACTATTCATTAATTCGCCTAGATGACAAGAATAAGTTTTAATCAGATTGAGGTCTCTAGCTTTTGGTTTTGTTAGAAAAGAGAATTTTTAATTCTTATTATTGGAATCAAAAGAGATGAAATGTTTGAGACATAGAATAGTGGACGATTATTGGCTAAATAACAAGTATTCCACGTTGGTAAACGAAGGAAGAATTGTGCAAAGTGTAAGATGGAGCGCGTCGGGAAGGGCCGCTGCGCCAACCCGCTGGAGCCGCAACGCCAGTATGGCAGAGCCGCGGTGCTTCCTTGGCAGTGACTGTGCGACGAAAGGCCAAAAGTTTTGGTTGTTGGGGTGACTTCAATTGAATTGATTCCTCCACTAATTGGCCATTACTTGGCTGGTCATCATGGGGATTCAATGGTCATTATTTGGCTATTGAAGGGCTATTACTTGGCTATTGAAAGACCATTACATGGGTATATGAAGAGCCATCGTGCACACCTATAAATTGAGGCCTTTGGCTAAATTCTATAGAGTTACACACAAGTTAACACTTGAAACACACTCTGTGAAGAACAAGAATTCTGAAATTCTTGTTGCAAATCCTCTCCTCTTAGCAGTCTTTTGTTATTTGTTTTCTTCGCTAGAATCACTTGTGTTTGTTTTGAACAAGTGATAGTTTGTTGTTTTATCTTGGGAGACTATTGCTCGCTAACATAAAAACATATATACGGGGCAATCTTGTCTTAAAGACAGAGTATCATCACTCGACTCAGCACAATTGTAACACTTCCAGATTTAGTGTCTCTTGATTTCAGGTTATCAAGATTAAAAGAGCTTTCTACAATTGATATAAAGATTCAAGACTGATTCAATAACTCAAAAAACTTGTTGTTGTCACAATTCTTATTTACTACAAGCTTGTTGCTATTGTAATCTTTATGGTTTATCCTTTCGAAGCACTTGTAATAGTTATTTACTATTCTCGTACTGCTTTGATTCCAATAATTTTAAGACAAGATTATTAGTGTTCGAAAGATGTTTGCTAGCAGATATGGTCCCAAATCTGGCTGTGGTTTTCTTCGTGAAAACAGTTCTGTTGATAGTTTTGTTAATAATTCAAACGATGTCTCTGTCAGCAATCAAATCTGGTCCTAGTTTTAGCTCTCTTTAGTTACAAATCTATTTCCGTCAAAGGTGGAATCTCTGTCTCTGATGCTGAGCTTCAAGATATTATTGATAGTCATGCTAGTACGGCTAAAGATCAAGGACGAGTTGTTGTCACCACTCCCAAGAGTGATGGAAACAAGCGCCCACGAGTGGCTGAGGATGTCAATTGGGACAAGAGGAGAAGGCTGAAGATGATGTTCTATCATGTAACAGAGGGCCTATGTCTGTCCCAAACGAAGGATCCGAATTATGGTAAGGAGGAAATGAACACTCAGTCCGACGAAGTGACTGAAGTGGGCCAGAATCCGAAATTGGGATAAATAATTTTTCTTCCTTGTAAAAAATAAGATTAAATGATGTCTGATTAAAAATGGCTTAAAGTAAGGACGAATTTGAAAATGTTTTCCAAAAATATATATATATATTCTTTACGCTTTAAAATCAGAAGTTTAATCTCACCTTCCTTCTCGTTTAAAGATTGGACTATTGTAAACAACGATTTAAAAGATCTGTTCTTTTGGGTGTAATTATTAAAAGTGTGTAAAGTATGTTCGCACATACGAAGGAGAGAGATCCACTAACTGTGCGAAAAATATTACCACTCTTAAGCAAGCGGCAGGAATTGTCTGGGCACCAATCTCAAGTAGGGCTGGCCAGTAGGCCGGGACGACCCGACCCCGTCCCGAGCCCGCCCCGACCCCGCCAAAAAGAAAAAAATAACAGGGGCGGGACTCGAACTCGGGACGGGACGATGTCTCGTCCCGCGATACCCGAGCCCACCCCAGGCCCGCTTGACCCGACCCCGCCCTTTTCTCCCATTTGCAAAAATGACCGTTGCACCAACGACCATTTTAGATTATGGTCGTTGGCCAACGGCCATTTTAGGCCCCCCCTCCCCCAACCCCCCTACCCCTTAATATTTATTTTTAACCCATAAGTTATTATATTTACACTTTAACCCAATTTTTCAACTATAAATAACTCATTTTCTCTTCATTTTTCTCACAAATCTTCCTACAATCTCTCTAATTTCTCAATATATCTCTCTAGAAGTCTACATTGTTTGCGAAATATTCAATTTCAGTTATTCATTTGGGAATTGGGAGTGAAGTTGGCAACTAGCTTGAGGATCTTCCATCGAACAAAGTTTTAATTTTTAACCTTCGATTACACGCCGTTACAAGTTACGCTCATGCTTGATACATTCGTTCCTTCATTAAATTATTATTGTCTGTTTATTTTATTTAGCGCACTTAATTTTATTGTCTTTAATTATTTATTATCATAATTAAAATGAAATGATTAAAAGGTATGTTTAAGGGTAAGGGTAAGGGTGCTTCTTCTAGTAAGGGCAACCAGGGCAAAGGTACTTCTTCTAGTCATCTTATTCCTACACAGGATGATTTTGTTGATACTCAACATTTTCCTACAATACCATTAGATTTAGACCAGGAGCTATTTTCTGGAACTCAAGAAGACTTTAATTTAGACGATGATCTAGATGATATACCCACTAATGTTGATGACAACACACCCATTAGTGCACCTTCAACTGAAATACCTCATATTCCCCCTAGTATGAGACGAGGTCAAGCAAAATGACCATTAAAATCAGATGCATGGGCATTTTTTGATAGGGACGTAGAGAATCAAGTAGCCATATGTAAAATTTGTAAAAATGTTTTAAAATTTAAAACTGAAAAAGGTCATGGTGGGACAGGGGATTTAATTTAGATTTAGACCAGGAGCTATTTTCTGGAACTCAAGAAGACTTTAATTTAGACGATGATCTAGATGATATACCCACTAATGTTGATGACAACACACCCACTAGTGCACCTTCAACTGAAATACCTCATATTCCCCCTAGTATGAGACGAGGTCCAACAAAATGACCATTAAAATCAGATGCATGGACATTTTTTGATAGGGACGTAGAGAATCAAGTAGTCATATGTAAAATTTGTAAAAATATTTTAAAATTTAAAACTGGAAAAGGTCACGGTGGGACAGGGGATTTAATTAGACACATAGTAAGTGCTCATCCAGCTAGGTATGCCCAATACCAGGCTTCAAAATCGGGTGCGCAAACTCCCGCTCCATCGGGACAAGGTTCACATACTGATACTGTCCCGGACCAAGTACATGGTCAAATTAACCCTATGACGGGGGGAATTGTAGGCTCTAAATACAATAAACGTAGAGATAGAGAAGCAATATCAAAATTAGTTGTTGTGGAGGGTTTGCCTTTTTCATTTTCTTCATCTCCCGGTTTTATTCATTACATTAGATATATATATATAATCCTGCTTTTAATGATTTTCCTAGATCAACTGTTAAGAGAGATGTATTTAAATTACAAGATGAATATCAACATAATATTTACGTTTTTCATTATATCATTTTAATGGCAAAGTATCTATCACGCCCTGGATATAGGTCATAGTACTAACGCCATGATTATTTAACTCAGAATTTGTCATTGATAGATTATAAATGGTCTATGCAAAAATGTATTTTAGCGTATAGATATATAGATGATAGGCACACTAGAACTTTTTATTGCAGAAAATATTTATCAAAGTGTGCGATTATTACGGAATTACCGATAAAATTATGACTATTACATTAGATAACGCTCTAATAACAATTACGCAATTACAATTTTAAAAATAGTTTAACTCCATCTTTTCCGAGATCATTTTCATATAAAATGCGCTATATATATAACTTAATTGTAAATGATGGTCTATCACTTTTTGAAGACATTCTTAGTAAAATACAATTTGCTATAAACTTTATTTTTAAAAGTAATAAAGTACAACGTAGAAAAGAATATAAAAAAACTTGTCACGATTGTGGACTACCTTATAGGAAAATTCCACAAGAAGTATCCACTAGGTGGAATTCTTTATACGAGCAACTACTTGTTGCTTATGACTATAAATTACCTATAACTTTATTTTTTAACTCTCATAATAAAAAGCCAGCTGATATGATTTTAGATAGTGATTGGGAAAAAATTTCCGAACTTATTGTATTTTTAGAGAAATTTTTTCAAGCAACAAAAGAATTTTCCTAAGATATATTATCCTACTATTTCAACTATATTTATTTTATATAATCTCTAATATTTTTATTACTTAGTGAATATATGGAAACCAACTTATAAGGCAACTATTAAAAATGTTTGTCAAAATAAAAAAATATTTTATTCCTATTCTCTATTTATATTATTGGTTCTCAGATAAATCCTACTATTAAAAATAGACGGTACTAAATCACTAATTGAAACTATTTACATTGATTGTATAGAAGTACTACCACCTCCAAGTCCCAAAAATCTAAATCACCCACCACCTATGAACAAACTAAAGAAGAAGTGTTGTCTAGCGTAGAACACCAATGCAAAATATATATAGATTTTATCAACAAGAAAATGCTAGTAACTTACCCAGCTTCCATACCATCCTTTTCATCTTCTACACAAATTCACAAAAGACATGTCGCTTTCTGCGCTAGTATTGAAAGCCTCGTAAATAGAATGTGCGGTCGCATACTTCTACTACTAACCAAATTAGCGAGTTGGATATTTTGTTTGCAGGTGGTTCGCACCGTATCAAGAAGTTATCAATGAAGATGGACATTTAAGACTTCTTTAACATCGAGGGGAATGAGAAGACCTTTCCGACACTTTCATTGATGGCTCGAGATGTTTTGAACATTCAAGCGTCGTCACCGCGCCTGAAGCGCTTTCTGCAGGCAGATATCAAATAGGAGACCACAGACACTCATTAGCCGGAGACGACTTTGAAATTGCAGATTATTCAGAGATTGGATACGAAAGCGGAGCTGAGAAGGTGCGGCCAACCTGAGATCAACGAAGAAGATGATGAAAACTACAACGTAAATCTTAACCAAGGTAGTGGAAGCGACGTGGATCAATTTGACAAACAAATACCAATTCCAATCAAGAACCACATGAAATCATCAAGCAATTAGAACGAGTTTTTGAGAATGTAATTTTTATGTAATTTGCAACTTTTGGACAACACCACAAAGTTGCAATTTAGATTTTAGACAATTGTATTTGTATTACAAAAAAAATCATATGTCTATTAAATAATATAAGAGGTACAAAAACAAATTTTGAGATATTTTTATTACACTATCTTGTTTTGTTTATTGAGTTTTTTTATACATATGTTATTTAAAAAAAAAGGAAAATCCGCCGATTCCGCCCCTAGCCGACTCCGTCGATACGACGGGATCTGGATCGGGATCGAGGACTGCACTCCCGCTGCACTGACTTCCCGCCAAAGCCCGGCCACCCCGACTCCCACCCCTTTCTCCCATCCCGCCCGACCGCACTCCGGAGCCCGACCCACTGGCCACTCTTAATTTCAAGGGAAGAAGACTAAAAGATAATGACTTATCTTAAGACGTTGAACCTGTCACACTATCTGACAGAAGATCCTTCATTTGATAGGATAGGTATTGGACACTCAGTCGTACCAAGCTTACGGGCGACTGGAGTGGGCCAGAGTTTTCAGATCTTAAATAGTCTGAAGGTCAAAAGAAAGGCTAAGAAATTGGACACTCAGTCTGCAAAAGCAACTGGAGTAGGTCAGAGTATTCAGATCACATATGATTTGGTTACGCCCTAACCACGGGCAAGAGGTTGTTCATGTGAAGCAACTCCACCTCTAAAGTAGAAGAGGTTGGAGAGGTTGTCCTTAAAAAGGACTACATGGAATGAGATCACTCTAAAGGGAGGTGATACATGTCCCAAACTTGGTTTCAAGGACGCTGTTAGTCAACCTGGTTTGAGACTGGTCCAACAGGTCTGTAATAGCTAAGAATGGTACAGTGTGTCTGTAGCCAAATGAATGATATATTTGTAATCCGTACATCTATGCCATCATAGATTAAGACACGTTAAATAGAAAGTCATTCAAAAGCTAACTAAGTTGAGATTGTTGCCTTCTGTCGACATAAACCCTCAAAATGAATGTGAGGTGGGCGAAGAGGCAAAATCACCTTTCCATTCCATCAAAGGAATAGCGAAAGAAGCACAACTCATCTAGAACTTAGTCACACCTACATGGGTGATTTGAAGTTTGTACAAAATAGAGGGGGGAGACAAGTACTTTGTGACCTTCATTGATGATGGTACAACGTATTGCATCCTTTGTTTGTTGAAAAGCAAAGATGAAGTTGTTGAAGCGGATAAACGCTACAAAGCAGAAGTTGAAACTCAACTAGGCCTACGGATTGATGAATTCGTAGTGATAGAGGGGGAAATGTGAAACATAGTTTATCAAATGACTGCTCCTTACTCACCTCAGTCTAACGGTGTTAGCCAAGCGCAAAGCCGTACGCTCAAAATGGGCAAGGTGATCCTTACCGCTAATGCGATTCTCAACAGAACTCCGCATAAGGATAAATATAACCCCCCATGTGAAATATGGAAAGGATCCCACTTACAAATGTTGTGATGTGATGTGGCTTGGTAGAAGTTGGAATATCGAAATAGGTCAAGTTGGATCTAAGACTGTAGATTGTATATCCACTATATCTACAAATAACAGTAGTGTTTATCGTCTCTTGGTGTCAAAGAATGCTGAATTCTTTGAAGACATCTTTCCTTGAGAGGAAAAGATAAAATTGCTCAAGGTTAACAAGAACCCGCGAGTGCCTAATTATCCAAAATCAGACGTTCTAGATCTACAAGACTCTAAAGTTGCTGACTATCCGAAACTTAATATTTCAGATCTATAGAACTCAGGGATTCTAGATGTTGAATCGAGATAGAGTAAAGAGGGGACAAAGACTTGTTCCAGACCTACTAGTTTGTATGGTTGAGAATGAACCATGGACAATTAATAAAGAATTGTCATCTCCAGAAGCGCTGCTTTGGAAAGAATCTATAGAGAGAAATAGATTACATCAGATAGAACCATACTTGTGTAATGGTTGACTTTCCTCCGGGAAAAGAACCTTTGGGTTGTAATTGTGGATACTCACATTGAGTACAAAGTAGATGGATCTATTGGCGAGTATAAGGCCTCGGCTACTTGGATATGTGCTCCCATGTGAATAGCTTAACATCCAGGGCCATTGCAGTCTTGCGTGATATGGATGTTGAGACAGCCTTCCTAATTGGAGAGTTGGAAGGGGAGGATCAGAGTTGGTTTGTTGGACTGTTGGGCTTCTTCCTGAACTTTCTCTTTGGTCCATAGAATGTTTACATTTTGGTCTTGGAAGTTTCAGATAAAACAGAAATAATGAATCTGACAACAGAAATATTGACTCTGAAGTTAGAAAGTTAACAATTGGAAAAACCAACAATCTGAAAGTGGAAGTCATATTGAAACAAAAGTCTCGATATGAAACATATAGGCATCACAGATGACATCTTAGGAATTGAGATTTCTAAGATATTTAACGGACTGGTCTAATTCCAAACTCATTTGTGAGGTATTTGACAGTCTCGTTGAAGTAACTAATGGATACAAATCATAGAATTGATTGGAATCATGGTGCACCCATATACCAGGAGCAATATGCGCAGGTCACATGTAGTTCAATGTATTTTACACACTACAACCGACATGGTATCGGCCTACAAAGTAGATCAGTTGAACTAAGGTTCACTCGTGATTCTAAAAATTGATCGATAGAAGGCGTTAAATTGGATATGACGATATCTGAAATATTCGCTTATCTATGGATTATGGTATTCTGGATGTCAAGCGGTTCTGACTGATCATAGTGATGCAAACTGGACATCAGACTTGAAGAACATCAAAGCCACAAGTGGATGTGTATGTTGTGTCTTGGAAAATCCTCTAAGCAAACTTGCATCAGCCGATTCATGATGGAATCAGAATTTATCATTTTAAACAAAGCATGAGAAGAAGTTGAGTAACTTCACGGCTTCTTAGAGGACGTCCCTAATTGGGAAAAACCCGTGCCTTCAACAGTTATACATTTTGGCTAGCTGGTCTGCTTCAGGAAGGGCACGAATGACGGCGTCTGGACATATCTGTCGGAGACATAAGATCGTATGGCAGTTGATCGCCACGGGTGTCATTCCTGTTGATTACATCAAAGGATAATATAGCGGACCCTTTAACTAAGGGACTACCCGAAGATCAAAAGTTCTGTATGTCTAGGGGAATGGGTTTAAAACGCAAACAATACGAACCTTTGCTGTGGTAACCCAATCATACTGACTGGAGATCCCAAGAATTTGGTTCAATGGGAAAACTAAGTTGTAAAAGGTTCAGTTGAGCAATTCGGTGAAAGCAAGAGCACTTCGGATGATGATTTCTGTAAAGAAATATAAATCCAAAGTCGTTCCCGCGATAGACATTAAAACGCTACCTTCATGGTGGGTAAATGTTAAGCTTTCAAACCTTTAACGATCCTCAAACGGTTGAAAAAACTTTTAATAATTTCTAACACTTGTGAAGTGGGGTATAACAAGATACCTTGTAGGAGATCACCTATTTAAGTGTGAGGACATGCTTCCTCAAATGAACGCACTTAAGAATCCAAGTGTGTCCACGGCCACAACGGACAGAACAATAAGAAGAAATGAATAAATGAGAGGTATTGTGTTGGTACCATTGTCTTGGCTTACATTAAACACTGACGGTTTAAGACATCATATTCACCGCGCAGTAAGTAAGTCCGATGGTATTCAATTAGGAAAGGTTCAAAGTGGAAGCTACCTCTCCTGATGCAATATCTTTTCGCTGAAAGATTGCTGAAAGTAGGCACCTTATGTGTGCACCAAAATCTCTTTCAAGAGGGGATTGTTGGAAATTTACTAATGTGAAATTAAATTTATCCCATTATTTATGACACGAACAATTGGCGCCCCGCACGTCGGAAACGTCGTTTCCACACATGTGCGCTTGTAGTGTCAAGTATCGTAAATTTCATTAGTAAAAGAGATATTGGTACGTAAGTAAATGTTTGAGATATATAATAGTGGACGGTTATTTACTAAATAACAAGTATTCCACGTCGGTAAATGAAGGAAGGATTGTGCAAAGTGTAAGTTGGGTCGCGGCGCTAATTGGTCTGATTGCCACTGGAGCCACGACGCCAGTGTGGCAGAGCCGCGACGCTTTCTTGACAGTGATTGTGCGATGGAAGGCCAAAAGTTTTGGTTGTTGGGGTGGCTTCAATGACATTGATTCCTCCACTAATTGGCCATTATTTGTGTTATTACTTGACTGGTCATCATGGGGATTCAATGGCCATTACTTGGCTATTGAATGACCATTACTTGGCTATTGAAGGGCTATTACATGGGAATATGAAGAGTCATCGTGCACACCTATAAATTGAGGCCTTTGGCTCAATTCTATAGAGTTACACACAAGTTAACACTTGAAACACACTTTGTGTAGAACAAGAATTCTGAAATTCTTGTTGCAAATCCTCTCATCTTAGCAATCTTTTGTTATTCATTTCTTCGCTAGAATCACTTGTGTTTGCTTTGCACAGGTGATAGTTTGTTGTTTTATTTTGGGAGACTATTGTCCGCTAACGTAAAAACATAAATACGAGGCAATCTTGTCTTAAAGACAGAGTGTCATCACTCGACTCAACACAGTTGTAACACTTCCAGATTTAGTGTCTCTTGATTTCAGGTTATCAAGATTCAAAGAGCTTTCTACAATTGGTATAAAGATTCAAGACTGATTCAATAACTCAACAAACTTGTTGTTGTCACAATTCTTATTTACTACAACCTTGTTGCTATTGTAATCTTTATGGTTGATCCTTTCGAAGCACTTGTAATAGTTATTTACTATTCCCGTACTGCTTTGTTTCCAACAATTTATTTATCCAATTATAAGACCAAGACTACTATTAAAACTTTTCTCATGAAAATATAGGGATGAGATGCAGAGAGGGACGTATCTTTAGGTCACTGTGAATGTATGATAACTATGTGTTTTCATGTGTGTTTGTTCAATATCTACTATATATAATACAAAATAACTTTAACCTTGTATATACTGTGTAATTTTTCGCCAAAGGGGTTCGGTATGAACCCTTGGCCCAACTTAGCTCCGGCCATGACCCCGCCCAAAAGAAAATAAAAATGATTATTTTATGTGTACAATATATCATTTATGTCGACTAATGTTTGCATACCAGAGATAAAAAAGAAAATCTTTTGGGAAAATGAGGTAATAGATAAAATCATTAGGCTTATTAGGTAGCGTGACCAAAGGATTTTAGGTTCATCGCTCACCGACTACATTTCTATGTGGTTTTTAAGTTTATATTAGTTATTTCTCCCCCAAAATCTTCTCTTGCTATTTGTGTATTCTTCTCTCAGGAGAAAGAGAATAGTAATTTGTTTTGACCTAAATGTATATATTTACTCGGTTACTCCAGCTTAATATACTCGTACTTAATATGCATATTTAGTTTACAGAGTTGTTAATGTATAATGGACCTTTTGTTTCCCCCCCCCCCCCTTCTCCTATCTATGATGGGTTTGGGGTTGGTGGCTAGCGTTCTTACATTTTTTCAGATAGCATGTTGCATACTTCTGGTATTTACAATAAACTGAAATATGTATAATTTTGCTTATGGGTTTTTAAAGGCGTTTAGATGATTAAAAGTGTCGCATGCCTTTAATAACTACAGTAAATAGAAGTGTCAGCTCTCTAGTAATTTATACTTTTTGATTGGGCTGTTAATATGGTATTAAAGTTGGGTTTAGTCACCCATCTACTTTTCCAATGTTTGGCTGGGGTCGCATGTGACCTAAAATAATTAATAAAAGTAATAAATAAAAGCAAAGTGTCTCACCTCAGAATATTTAAGTTTTTAGATGAGACGATTCACACAATTTAACAAGAAGTGTTGTATTGGCAATACTGTAAGGCTCAATAGATTGCCTTCTCTTACAAGTCATACATACTTAATCAAAATCTGAGTTGCAATGCCTAATTTAGTAACTATAACACTTGAACAATAATAAATTTATGAAGGTTATCATTTGTTCTACACATACTGGAGTTATGATGAGTGAATGTTTTTTTTGGATGTTAAAAGTTGGATCTGGCTCCTTTCGAGTAACTAATCTCTTCATTTTCTCCAATTAGGTTTAATATTCATGTCCCTTAACAAAGTAATGTTTTTGCTTTGCCCCAACACTTCCTTTAGTCAGTTCTCTCTTTCCTTCTTCTTCCTCTCCCCTGCGTGATGAGAATCACTACTTTCCCCCAAAATCTGTTAAGAATTTCACGTAAACAAATCCAACACAAAGTCAAACCAAAGGTAGCAACTTCCTTCGTGAAGGGGTAGAACAAGGATTTTAAAATGTTCAGTGAAATTTGTTGTTGACGTTCCACAATTGGCAGGTATTCAAGGAAAAATGAAAGTTGAGGATATCTACCGGTTCAATGGAAATCCCAGGAGAAACTCCTACCTTTAATAGCTAAAAGTATTACCTTTAGTAGCAAATCCATCTAGTGATTGCAAATTCAAGCTTATTTGAGATTATTAGTTCAGGTTAAGGCTCCTTCCTCCCAAGATAGGGGTAATGTATGCGTACACTCTACCCTCTCAGACCCTACTTTGTGGGATTAAGCTAAGTATGTTGTTGTTGTTGTTAACACTCATTCCTATTGATTGGGAGTTGACTATAGAGACTTGTCGGTGGAAGCCGGATTAATCTACATTTCTTCGGCAACCAAATGCATCCTATTTTTATAATTGAGAAAACACTGAGGGAAAGTGCCTCACGTTCAAAACTCGATTGATAAATTCAAGTCTTGTTAAAAGTCATCAAAAGAAACTTCAAGACTTAGAATTTTTAGAGGCGGTTTTCTTCTATAAATAAAGATATGAAATAAAAACCTTGAAGCAAATTTGCAAAAATAAAGGTTCATTCATAGGTATCGCCGGGCCCAAAATTGACCCGGTTACAAAAGATATTATCGGGCCCAAAAGTGACTCGATTACCAAAAAAAACACAAAATTAAACCCGGTTGCAATCTTAAAAATTCGGGGCTGAAGGAGGCAATTCGAAAGTTGAGGCTCCGGGGGTATTGTCTGAAGCATACAATATATTTGCTTGTGGAGGTGGAATTTTTGCTTCCGGAAGGATCTCATTTTCTTCTCCCTCCTCCGGATGATGCATTTTCTTCATCCATGGGAAGAGGTTCATCTAGTTCTTCTGTTGAAGCTAACTCCAATTGTCGGGCCTTGGTGATCTCATCATTAATATCGTTGATTATCTTGGCCCTCACTGCCTCCAAAGCCTTGCAGAGCATCATATAGTCGTTGCTCACCATGGACAAAGTAAAGTTGTCAATGGTGGCCTGGAGCTCCTCTTATGCAGATTTAACGGCGTGGGTAAGTTCATCACTAGTCGAATGGAGAAGTTCATTGACCTCGATCAATTCTGCAATTATTTCTCATTGCTTTTCATTCTGAGCCATCATAGTGGACAAATGGGACCTTAAGGATTCATTTTCCTTATGGAAGGCCCAACCTCCGTTTCCTTGACCTGAAGGTGCATCGTCAGGTCGGACACAGAATCGAAAGCCTCATTCCACTTCCTCTACTAGTCGCTAACACGATCTTCATGGAGCATGGACTGCTGCCTGAAGACTTCCTTCTCTTCCTCTAGGTGCGGAAGTTTGACTTATAACTCATTAACCTTAGTGAGTTTGGCTTCTGTCACCGACAAGCGATGAACAACATTGTCCCTCTCAATCACTAGAAGGGCATTCTCCTCGATCAGTCGTTGAAGCCTGTCATAATAGAGGAAGTTGGCCTGAAGAGCGGTTTCGTTGTTAGAGTTTAGAAGGGAGAAATCCGGGAGTTAAAGGGAATAAAAAATAGGTGAAATTGGTACCTTGGTTGTGGCATGCATGCCTTCATTAATGACGCATTCCGTTGATACCCTGCGAGCTTCCCCGCCATCTTTTGTCCAAGCCCGTGGAAGTGGCTAACTACATGAAACATGTGGCTTCGGACAAAGAACAAGAGAAGGAAGTTGAAAGGCCACAGTTCGAAATTCCACAGGTTGTGCAGCCGGAGTTGGGTATTCATTCACCAGTTCCTCTCTTCGTAGGGAAGAATCATGGTCAGGAGAAGGCAGAGCTTCTTGATAATCTTCTGGAATAATAGTCGGAAGAACTGGGGGCTCAGAATCTTCTGGAGCCGAAGGAAGAACAATCACATGAGCAGCAGGCGACACCGATGGAGGATGTCGAACGACATTGTTTGATTCGATCGGAGCAAATGAAACATTAGTATGGCCGGCTTGATTACTAGCGAACTCCATTTCTATAAAGAGTTAGGGGACTTCTAACCTTCTTCTGTCAAACAATTGCTCTTCTTCATCAGGACCTTCGCTATTTAGGTTCACCACAGAAAGAGAACCAGCCATTGGATTGGTTACACCGAGAGTGCTAGGGGAGTGCGATCACTTAGGTCTGGGACTCTTTTCTTTGAACGTTGGAGCCCAATGAAGGACTAGCAGAAGTTTCTTGACGGAGCCTCTTTCGCTCCTGAGCATGTTGAACAATTCGAGCAACCGTGCTTCTAATTCTTCTAGGAAAGGAGCGGCATGAACAAATTTGGAGAAATCTGAAAAGACAATTGTTATATAGGGATTTCTTGGGAGACGAAAAATAAAAGGAAGGTAGACCTTACCATAGTTGCGGGGAGTCCAATTTTGGTCTTCAGCAGGCTTTTTCTATGTCTGGAGTTCCAGGGTGGATACATCAAGGATATCCTGAATCCAATCTTCATGATTAGATATCTCTACAGGCTCCCAACGGGTGGCTGAAAGGAAAAGAAAGTTCGATAAATATATTAATACGGTGAAAGATATTATCAGAAACACAAAGTCGGAAGGATCTAAAGAAGCTTACGATAAAGGCTCTATCGTTCCGGGATTCGACTACGCGGGGGAGGAGATCAGCAGTGGCAACAACAACATACCTTTTTTCCAGCCCCGGTCATCATCGAGGCTGGGAAGAATGGATTTGTTGCTCCTCTTATGGATGTTAGTGATCTCACCACGAAAAATACGCTGTGAGTAGAGGCGGATCAGATGATCCGAAGTAAAGGAAACACCGACAGTTCGAGCAAAGAACCGGAGGCATGTAACTGCCTTCCAAACATGGGGACCCACTTGGGCTATGCAAATTTTGTAGCGCGGCAGAAGTCCAAAATAACTCCATCCCTAATATTCATCGAGAATGGGTATGTATAGACAAATGAATATCCTTATATAAATGAAGTTATCCTCTCATTTTCTTGAGGGATCATGACCTCAACTTTGGTCCAACTACGGTAACTCTAGTTCTAGGCGGGATAATCTAAGCTGTCGGGCAGGTTTTTGTAAGTGGGTTTCTCCTGAAGGTCATGGTCGAATCGCCATGTCCTTGGTAGGATAACTGAAGCAGGAGGATTCCGGCTAGGTTGAGCCTCCCCCCGAGGAGTAGGTTTCCCCTTGTGTTGTAAAGGGTGTTGCAGCCGGTTGAAAGGTTCAACATTTTGTCTTTTAGATGTTGAAGTAAGAAATTGCAAATTAAAAATGCTAGAGAATTAGCTTTTGCAAATTGAAGGCGAGAGTAGCAGAGTGGTCAACTCTATTGGACTGGCTTGTATTTATAAGTGCTAGGAGTCATCATTGTAATAACAATCGACATGACGGATACCAATCAGCGGTTCTTTGACAAGCAGCACATGTGTGTCAAACTAGGTGCAGTAAAATGACACGCCTCATCATGACTTCGCAGTCTTTTATTAATCGAGGAAAGTCGAAAAATTGTCGTCGTTTCAGGATGATGACGATCGGTATGACAAGTTGAGTAGTTGGCATCTTTTGATTCTCCCGTCAAAATGAGGAGTTTTAATTGGTTGTCAGTTTAAATCCACTATTCAGGCGCGCGAAAGACGCGCCCGAAAAGTGCGGGGACTATCTGTATAGGACAAAATTTGTATTATACAATTGGACGAATTATGTCGTGACATGTGGCAAGCAGCGATGACTCATATTCAAGTCAATTTATAGTACTACGGTCGCGTGGAAGTAGCACCGGGGGTATCAAATGACCCCCCAGGTACCGAAAAGCAGGAAGATCAAAGGGTCGGTACGAATTCCAAAGGGCGTCCGTTACTTATTCGATTCTACACATTTCAAGGGTGCATTAATAACATTTATGAAGACACTAATTATCTAATTATTACAACATTCATTTATTTGTATTAATAAGGGCATAAATCGTGGAATGTGTACCCGTGAGACCAAGTATAAATAGGGCCTATTATCCCATTGTAAGGATATCATATTCAAGTTATTATAACATTACTTTTCAATTCATATTCTTTGTCTTAATATTTGTGTTTTCATACCGACGAAACGCTTAATCTGGTGGCCTCTCTAAGAAGCTTCTAGCAGGCTTAGGCTAATTACTAAATCTCCTCTTGTTATTCCTTATTTGTTATATTTATCAACCAACATATTTGTCAAATCAGTTACTTGAGACACGTGTCCTTGACCACATGTACAAATTCAACTGTATCAATTTACGGGTACACATGTTTAAAATATTTATGTCATTTTTAAAATGTGTACCCATTAATGCGGGATACACGTGTAACACACATGATTAGAGACTAGTATATATATATATATATATGAGCTCTTGGCCCAAGACAGAAGAAGGGAGCAGAAATCTCCCAATAATGGCGGATGTATCAGTATCCATTCTTTATAATATCCATATTGATTATAAGCATGGGTATGAATGGATAAATGGATAATATATAGTAAGAAAAGAATGGGGGAGATGCTGACATAACAACTTAACAAGCCCCGCATTCGAAATCAAAGCCTTCACCAATGGACGTGGAGGATGATAAGGCTGAACATCTTCTTGTTCTTGTTCATGGCATCTTGGCGAGCCCAAGTGATTGGACTTATGCACAAGCAGAGCTAAAAAAGCAGTTGGGAAGGAACTTTGTGATGTATGCAAGTTCATGTAACGCTTTCACTAAAACCTTCACCGGTATTGATGGAGCTGGAAAAAGGCTAGCAAATGAAGTCATGCTGGTTGTAAGGAAGAGACACGACACCTTAAAGAAGATTTCCTTTTTAGCTCATTCTCTTGGTGGATTGATTGCAAGATATGGACTTGCTCTTCTTTATACATCATCAAATAATAAAAGATTGATTGCTGGGCTGGAACCAATCAATTTTATCACCTTGGCAACACCACATCTTGGTGTTAGAGGGAAAAAGCAGCTTCCGTTACTATTGGGAGTTCCTATCTTAGAGAAACTTGCAGCACCAATTGCTCCCATTTTTTGCTGGGTCGAACTGGTAGTCAGCTCTTCCTTACAGACGGCAAACCCAACAAACCACCTCTTCTACTTAGAATGGCATCCGACTGTGATGATGGTAAATTTATATCAGCCCTTGGTGCTTTCAAATCTCGTGTTCTTTATGCTAATGTCTCTTATGACCATATGGTTGGTTGGCGTACCTCCTCTATAAGAAGGGAGATAGAACTTTTCAAGCCTCCACGGCGATCTTTAGATGGCTACAAGCATGTTGTTGATATGGAATACTGTCCCGGTGTTCCATCTGAAGGTCCCCATTTCCCTCCTGAGGCAGCCAAAGCAAAGGAGGCAGCCCAAAATGCACCTAGCAGCATGAAGACCACATTGGAATACCATGAAATTATGGAAGAGGAAATGATACGTGGAGTACAGCAGTTCAGTTGGAAGAAGGTTGATGTTAGCTTTCACTCTGCATTTTGGCCTTTCTTCGCTCATATCAATAACCATGTAAAGAATGAATGGTTTCACAATGCTGGAGCTGGAGTAATTGCTCATGTCGCAAACCACATAAAGCAACAAGAGAAACAACAAGAATACTCCTTATTTATTACTGCTAGTTTGTAGCTTATGCAGTTGTAAAACAACTGATATAGTTTAGAAATGAATTGATACAACAATAGTACAGCTTGATTCTTCTGAGGCAATTGTAATTCTAAATTTTGGTTGCTGTAAGAAAAAAAAATACCATCAAAGAACTTAGCCACCTTGGAGGAGATGCAATCATACGCATGCTTAGCTTCGTCATTGTAGTTTGGTCCCTTGAGATGAACACGAGCTTTTGCAATGTCATAACAGTCCATTGTGGATACTTGTTGGCCATCCATCAGAGTTTCAAAATAGGTTGACCAATGTAACTGAGTATTCGTCTTCAATTATAGCCAAAAGCAACTGGTATTTTTTTTTATTTTTTGAAACTGGTAACTTACCAAAAGCAACTATTATTCCGAAAGTGCAGCTTGCAACAATGAGATCCAAAACCCAGATATTCGGAAGAAGAGCATTCTCGTGATTGTGCCGGGTTGGTCTCCTCACCATAAGTGTAGTGAGAAGGGAAAGCGTTGGTGATTAGGGAAACCATCGCTTCTTCTGCTTCTATGTCAACACATGTGACTGGACCATCGCCATTCTTTTCCCTGAATTCAAATCTCACCCGGCTAGAATAATATTTTCAAATAATCTGTCCAGCGACGTCTTCAGCAAGGCAGAACTGTTCTGCGTTGTTTAACACCAAGGAAGCAAAATCATCCTAATTGTTTCCATCTGTATAGATTCTAGGATTAATCGTAAGAGAATTTTTCACTCCTGCAAAAGAATCACTTATCAACAATCATTAGTAGAGACATTGAGTTGACATACAACAATAACTAAACCAAATAACATGTATGGATTTGCAATGAATATATAAAAATTAAATGAGAAGTCACTGACACCTTATATGAAAATAAAAATCAAGTTTTCATGTTTTGAAAACGACTCTTAAAAATTATTGTAAATTATATTATGTATCAATTATGATCTGTTAGAATTAGTTCGATTGATCCTTCCCTATAATCAAAATAGCTTGAGCACGTGGACATGTTTCTTCTATATACCAATCAATAAAGATATAGAGAGAGACAATGTTAGTTCAGGATTTAACAAACCAACCATAGCTCAAGTACTAATGAATTGGTCGTGTTGCTACATCATTCATATTTATGTATTTCATTGAAGATAAACTCTTTCTTGTAATCGTATCTGACAATATCAAACTTAACTTCACAATTAAATAACAAGTCTCAAGGTCATATGCAAACTTTTCAACCTACATCCTAGAAAGATCAGCAAGTCCTCTGATGTTGTCCCAATTTCTCTATTCTTATTTTATGATTTTACAGTTTTGCAACTCACAATTTCAAGAGCACTTGCACACCCCGGTGGGAAAGATTTTCTTAACCAAGTTTTAACAAAAAAGAGGGTCTTGGTAATAATTCTTTAATACAAACATAACATGCTGCAAAAATGAAAAAAGAAAAAAAAAATCAGTACAAGCAAATGGTGAAGGCCTTACAGAGTTTCAGATCAACGAACTGAGGAACTCCGGTGGCCGGTCTAGGTGATTAGTTCTCTGTGGTCGTCTGGTGGAACAAGACTTCAAAGTCACAGATGGTTGTAACGAGTTAATACTCGCATTATAGTGAATTCGGAAAATTGATAATATGTTCGGTTTGATATAATTTGCAAACTGACATATTGAGTTTTTTTTAAGAGATAAGAAGTCAAATTGAACCATACAAAGTGGAACTAAGTAGCTCTAGTAATGCCAATCTTTCTATTTTTCCATTTGATTTAACATCAGTAGATATTTATGTCTAAAAGAAAATAAGGAGAAGAAATTAGAAAAAAGCTTTATGATTCCTCTTTTCAATTCAGGAAGGGTCCTGATGGGAAGCGAGGCAAACGGAAAGAGAGAGTTGCGCCTCCCGACACTGTCGGCGTTTGAGGGCGGTGCCGCCACTAGAGCAGAGGCTACGTACGGCGTCCGATTCGTCTGGACATATAACGGCCACCATACACTCTGCAAGTGACCGGTTTATGTGACGGCATGCTATTTCCCTCTCCATACCGGCAGCGAACCGGCGATGGCACCCAGTTAAAGCGGTGTATAGACGATTGCACTCACCTGCAATTGAGGGTTCTCTGCTCGACATAAGTTCGATGGATTCGTGTATTTTAGGATTTTGATCTTGAGCCGTCTCTCGTAGACAGCCGGCCGGATCCGCTTCTGACCCGCGACCCGATTTCTTTTCCACATTTAAATTTTCCACCAATTTTAGCTATCGCTCGTAGGATTACAAACCTTCGTAAACAAGATCACGCTTATAAATTCATTCGATTCTTCAATTTTACTTACTCATTTTCCTAACTACAAAATCTTCTTTCTTCTTCCTGCACGGAATCAATGTGATATACTACTGAGTGGTTCGCCACTGAGTTTGGAGTACTACTATTCTCGTAAGATAATCGCTTTATCCTGGGAGGGGATATTCCATCAACCTCTAGTAATCATGTGATTCGAATAATTTTCTTAAGGACACTTTGAACTGAGCCTCGATTATATTCTGAAAATTATTCTTATTTTTTTTCAACACTCGATTTTGTTTATTTTCGCATGTTTATTATTTATCGTTTTTTTAATACAGTTAATAACAATCTTAAGGAAATTATATTTTTAGATTAATCTGTATTATGTTTTGGAGACTAAAACTGTGATTTTTCTACCTCATTATGAAATTTCATATTCACTCGAAGATATAAAAATTTCGTTGGAATATTAAAGTTCATACTTGTACAACGATTTGAAGAACATAAAAACTTTATCGTTGTTGTATTCTGGTTTGGAGATTAAAACTTGTGCGCTTTTCTCCATATGAATATTAGTATTCGACTCGAAGATATAAACACTTCGTTGGAATACTAAAGTTTCATAATTATACCGCAATTTGAAGAAATAAAATCTTCATGCTTAAGTCCTGTGATTGAATTGCTATTCGATTTTATTAACTAAAACAGTTTGTCGATTTGATGACAAAGCGAATAATGGCAATAATGGAACTACCTCGAGACTGAATTACTGCGCACCATCATCAGCTACGACTACGACTGCATCACGGCCACCCAATGAGAAACTGAGTTCACCTTGTGCCAACTTTAAAGGATGGCGAAAGAATGTTCTTTTTGGCTTACCACCTTGGTATGCAAAAGTTCACCAACGAGGACCCTCCTGCTGGCCGACATGCCCGGACAAACCAAAAGTTCATGGTTACCGAGGCTTGGAAAATGCTGACTTTTGTGCAAAGGCTACATTTTTGAGTGCCTTTAGAAGATGACTTCAGCCTATAACGCTCATAAAGGCAAAGAGACTTCCAAAGAACTATGGAGTGCACTTGAAAAGAAGTACAAAGCCAAGATGCTTTGCTTGAAGAAGTTTGTGGTTGCCAAATTCCTAGACTACAAATGGTGGATGGAAAAACCGCGTTGGAACCCAAGTTCAAGAGCTTCAACTTATCCTCCATGACCTTATTGTCAAGTATGGTAGTAAATGAAAGCGTTCAGTGGTCGAATGATTGAGAAGTTTGTCGCTCTATGGAAAGATTTCAAGAATTATCTTAAGCACAAAAGAAAGGAAATGAAGTTGGAAGATCTTGTGATTCGTCTCAAGATCGAGGAAGATAACAAACCACGAGAAGAGGGTGCACCGTAAGACTTCACCAATTGAAGGGCAAACATCGCCAAGATGTCATTCTACGAAAAGAACAAGAAAAGGAAGAGGCCTTCCGGAAATGGAGAAGGATTCCAACAAGAAAAAGTTCAAGCAACCGCTTTAATTGTGGGAAAGCCGGCCCTGAAAGCCCCAGATTGTCGCTCTCCAGAAAAGTAACAAGTGGAAAAGGACAAGCCAATATGGTGGAAAAAGAATGATATGGATGATCCTGTGTGCAATGCCATCTGGAGTGCAATTTGGTTGGAAACCCAAAGGAGTGGTGGCTTGATTCTCGTGCCACTCGACATGCTCATGCGCTACAAAGAAGCATTTGCAACCTATGCTCCCTACTGACCCGAAGATGTACTATTTACGGGAAATATGCAACAGCCAAGGTTGAAGGATATGGGAAGATACTTAGAAGATGACTTCCCAAGGTCCTGACTCACAATGTTATGCACGTTCCAACAATTCGAAGAATTTAGTTTCATGACTACTCGTCAAAAACGGGTTTAAATGTGTGTTGTTAGTGAGAAAATTGTAATAAGTAAGAATGATTTGTTCATAGGAAAGTGCCACCTCACCGAGGGCCTTTTCAAACTCAATGTAATGGTTGTTACGCGATGATTAATAAGAATTCAAATGCTACTTATTGAGTCAAATAATTTATGGCATGTTCAAGCTTTAGGACATGTCAACTACAAAACCTTGCGAAAATTGATTAATTTAGAAGTATTGCCTAAATTCGAGTGCAATAAATCTAAATGTGAAATATGTGTCGAATCTAAGTTTGTTAAACATCCATATAAGTCTATTGATAGGAATTCAAATCCTTTAGACTTAATTCACACAGATATATGTGATATGAAGTCAATACCATCTCGCGGTGGGAAAAAGTATTTTATAACTTTTATTGACGATTGCACTCGATATTGTTATGTGTATTTGCTTAATAGTAAGGATGAATCAATTTATGCATTTAAGCAATACAAAAACGAAGTAGAAAATCAATTGAATAAAAAGATAAAAATGATTAGAAGTGATAGGGGAGGAGAGTACGAATCTCCTTTTGCAGAGATATGTTTAGAATATGGAATTATTCATCAAACTACTGCCCCTTACACACCACAATCAAATGGAATTGCGGAAAGGAAAAACCGAACATTAAAGGAAATGATGAATGCCTTACTAATAAGTTCCGGTTTACCGCAAAGCTTGTGGGTGGAATCTATCCTTACAGCTAACCGAATACTCAACAGGGTGCCCCACAACAAAACACAATCTATTCCATATGAACTATGGAAAGGAAGAAAACCCAACTTGAAATATTTCAAAGTGTGGGGGTGTTTAGCAAAGGTCCAAGTTCCTTTGCCCAAAAGTGGTAAATCGGACCAAAAATCTCGTGGATTGTGTTTTTATTGGTTATTATGCTACAACAAGAAAGCTTGTCGATTTTTAGTTCACAACTGACAATCCGAAATTCATGTAAATACGGTAATTGAATCGGATAATGAATTCTTTGAAAATATTTATCCAGATAAACTGAACGTGAGTCGTCAAGTGAAAGATCTAAACGACTGCTGGAAGAACCAAAGGAAAATACACCAAGTAAAGCGGATGCAAGTGAAAGCAAACGTCAAAGGACATCTACTTCATTTGGATCGATTTTGTGACATTCTTGCTTGAAAATGAGCCTCAAACATTTAAAACAAATGATGTCTTCTTCTCATTCAAGATTTTGGAAAGAGGCAACAATAGTGAGATTGAATCAATTTTGAACAACCATATACGAATTGTTGATCTTTCCTCCTGAAATAAACTTTTAGGATCAAATGGATTTTTAAAAGGAAAATGAAAGTTGATGACACTATTGACAAATATAAGGCAAGACTTGTGGTAAAAGGTTATGAACAAAAAGGCCTTGATTACTTTGACACATACTTCAGAATGTAATAGAATAACATCTATTCGGGTGTTAGTAATCAGCGATCAGATATGGTCTTGAAATCCATCAAATGGATGTCAAGACAGCTTTCTTAAATGGAGAATTGGAGGAAGAAATTTACATGGAACAACCCGAGGGCTTTGTGGGTTCCCGATAAAGAAAGGAAAGTGCAAACTTGTTAAGTCACTTTATGGACTTAAACAAGCACCCCAACAATGGCATGCGAAATTTGACCAACCAATGTTGGCAAATGGATATAAGATTAATGAGTGTGACAAATGTGTTTACATTAAAAATACTCCAAATCATGAAGTCATTGTTTGTTTATATGTTGATGACATGTTGATAATGAGTAGAGATATTACCAATATAAATGCTACTAAACGTATGTCACTAAAGCGATTTGATATGAAAGACTTATAGTTCTGATTTGATCTTGAGCATCGTAATTCATAAAAACTCCACAAGGTCTAGCATTATCACAAACCCCATTATATATTGAAAGAGTACTTAACAAGTTTAAGTATTTAAATTTCAATGTTGTAAAACTCCATTGATGTAAGTTTTGCACTTCAAAAGAATAAAGTGAAAGTGACTCACAATTGGACTATGACGAGTTTTGGGAAGTTTTGATGTATATTATGAATTGTACACCGCTATATAGCATGTGCTATAAGCAGTCGTAGCCGATTCACGAGTAATCCCAATCAAACTTCATGGATGACAATGAACGAAGTCTTAGGGGTATTTAAACACACCCGAAGACTATGCTTGCATTATAACAAATATCCCGCCGTGATCGAAGCTGATATAGTGATGCAAATTGATCACCGGTCATTTGAAGTTAAATCCACAGTGGTTATGTTTTCCCAATTAGGTGGATCGATCTTGAAATCATCAAACAGACAGCATCATCACTACACAATGGAATCAATTTATAGCTTTAGACAAGGCCTAGTAAAGAAGGCTGAATGGCTCAGGCATTTCTTAGAAGATATTCCCATTCGCCCAAACCTTTGGCTCTATATGTATACATTGCGATCAGCGGCAAAGTAGGTAGAGGCAGTGTGGCGTGAATGTATAACGGAAAATCTCGTCACATCATAAGACACAATGTCGTTAGACAACTCCTTCTCAGTAGGCGTTATCACGATTGACTATGCAAAGTCAAGAGATAACGTGGCGGATCCGCTACAAAAGGCTTATCTAGAGAGGAGTTAGTAGATCATCAATGAACGTTAAGGCCGAGACAAGTCATCATGGCGGTAACTCTACCTAGCAGACTGGAGATCCCAAGAGCTAGGTTCAAGGAGATCAAACAAGAAAGTTGTATTTGACGGTTCAACATTGTCAAATAACTCAACCCATTTCCGATGAAGACAATGTTCGTGAATAAGGATAAAACCTTATGGCTTGTTAACGAAGTTAATAAAGCATTAAGCGTTCTTTAATGATTATCTAAATCGGCGCAAAGATGACAAGATAATGTGGATATAGGACCACATGTTTAGAAATCACCTATGTAGTGTTAAGTGTAAGCGCTTTAAAGAATGACAGAAGGCCCATTCTCTACACTCATGAAATCGTGAGGTGTTACGTAGGTAAAACGAACACAAACCGTGAGAACCATAAACTAGCGGTTGAGGTTGATTAAAGACTTATGTTGTCTAGGTATACAACAAAGTTCGACGGTTCAAAGATATCAAATCTACCGATTGATCGAGTATATCCGATATAAGTTCACTACGGAAAGTTTAAAGGAAACCTACTTATCCAGACGCAAATAATTCGTCGCCGATATCACACTTGTCAGTCGATTCCTTTATCTTATAGTCATTCCCCATTCATGTGGGGATTGTTGGGATTAAATGATTGATTGAATGGGAAATGGAGGAGTTCCCTCTTGCACTATAAAATAATCATTTGTCCCACATCCAGAGGAAAGAAAAGTGGAGTTGTCCTAATACATCCGTAGTGGAAAGAAAAGTTCTTCTACTTATAAGTATAATTACTCCTTCTTGTCAGCAAAGGGTCGAGGGGCAGGACTCGCCTGCCGCCGCCGCCGCCTCGCTTTGGCCGCCGCCGGCCGGCCGGCCGGCTCGGCCGTCAATTTGATTTGGATTTGGATTTGGTCAAATGATCCGATTGATTGATAATCTTTTTGGACCAAATTTTCTTTAATTTTTAATTATTTAATTAAATTAATTAACTTATCCACCTACCCGTTAGTGACCACGACCCTACCATTACGCGATCCGTCACCCGCTTAATTCGCTTCTTTCCACATTTAAATTTCCCACCGCTTTAGGCGACTGTTCGGTATGGTTGCAAACCTTCGTAAATAGTACTTCCATGGCTATAAATTCATTTGATTCTTCGTAATTTTACTTATTAATTTTCTGAACTACAAAATCTTCTTCTTCTTCTCGCATTTAATCAATTTCAAGTATATACCTCGCTGAGTGGTTCGCCGCTACTGCAGTTTGGAGGACTACTATTCTCGTAAGATAATCGTTCTATCCTGGAAGAGGATATTCCATCAACCTCGATCTTAGTGATCACGGAATAATTTCTTAAGGACACACTTTGAACTAAGTGGGCTCGATTATATTCTGGAAAAATTATTCTTATTTTTTCAACACTGATTTTGTTTATTTTCAGTGTTTATTATTTACTAGTTTTTTTTTGGAATACAGATTAATAACACACTCTACCTGTTGTTGTATCAAGTTAGATCTTGCAAGGTTTTGCAACAACAATTTGGCAAAATTTTGTATGTCTTTTTTTTAGTTTATTCTAAAAAAATATATATCTATATTTTTAATATTTTTTATATTTAAAAATAATTTAATTTAATTTAAAATTTTATCTTTTACCTCCGATCAAATAATTTAGAATCATTCAAATATCTATAATTTATTTTAGACTATAACTTTCAAAAATTTCTCTTTCTTATTTCTAACTTCTAACTTCTAACTTCTAACTTCTAACTTCTTGTCTAATCAAAACTATAGCACATAAGAGTATTTATTTGGGACTACCAATGAAGGAAAGAAAAGGATTGAGAAAAATGTTTTTTTGTAGAAAGGGAAAAAAAAGGGTACTCAAATAAAGTGACTGAAACAAATGCTTCAACGCTTATGATTGCTGACTTCTCTTATTCCAAAAGGTGGAATCTCCCACCCCAGGAGTCCCCACACCCCGGTCCGACAGGTCTGTGAAGGAGGTAAATCATGGTGACTCAATTGATTTCAAAGGTTAGACCGATTCACGCCTGCACAAGGGGCCCTCCTTTATTTCAAGAAGAAACCCCCACACTGCCGCTGACGGGATTCGATCTTTGGTCTCTTATTCCAAATATCCCCCTTGAAACCAATTGAGCTGCCCAAGCGGACATGATTGCTGACTTCTCTGATTTCCCTTGTGGAATGCTGCTTCACACGTCATTCTACTGAACCATTTGTATTAGAGTCTAGAGATGGCAATGGATTTTTGATTCGGTCCGAATTTGGTGGATTCAGATCTATTTTATAGGATATGAATCTTCAAAATTTGAACCCAGTGGATCCGGATCGGACCCGAATGCGTTTCTGACGGATCGGATCTAGATTTGGATCTTACATTTGAGATCCGTATCCGGTCCAGACCCGATTCATGGATCCGTTTTTTATTAAATATATTCATAACCTAGAATGTAATTTTATAAGTATTTTCTTAAATTTTTTTCATAATTTATGTATTGGGTAAGGGTTGAACCAGGATAAAGCACAAGTCACGCGTCCATGTAATTTGTCTTTGAGGTTTCATTTCTTTTACATATATGTTATCTGCAATTTCCCATATTTTTATTTCTATAAAAAGAAAAAAATATCACTCTTCTTTAAATTTTTCTTTTTTGAATCTGCTAGCCGTAAGCTTTAAGTATCTTTCTCTCATTTGTTTGATCAGCAAAAAAAATGGGACTTTTGATATATGACTGACATTGTTTTATGTTGTTTAATGAAGTCAATCAGTAGAACTACAAGTGGAGCATCATAAAACCTCCAAATATTAGCTCAAAGTTGCAACTTGTTCATCATCACTAATGAAGTCAATCGTCTTTATTTTCTTGTGATGCTAAAACTTTGTTCAGTATTTTGGAAGAATGGTGTCATGTTTGTGTAGGTTGATTAAATGAACTCAATCAGATTGCAATTCATTTTGTCATAAAAGTTTCAACATGTGGGAATATTATTCAAGCAAAAAAAACTTACATGTAGATCCAGATCTGATCCGTGGACCAGGTGGATCCGAATTTGGATATGATTTTTATGGACCCGTATTAGATCTGGATCTAGATCTGGATCTAGATCTGGATCTAGATCTGGATCTAATAGGATCCGGTCCAGATTCGATCCGTTGTCATCCCTAATAGAGTCTCAAATAATCCAATAACTTCCAACATTAGAAATATGCAAATTCACAAATGTATGAGTTATTTTCTCAATGTGAGATAGATGATACTGGAGTAATTGATTTGAGAATAAATTTCACATTACATTTTCTTCAAACATAAATTATCCTAATGGGGAAATAGTAATAGAATCGAACACATATGTTTTCAGTAAAAAATTATACTATTGATCATTAAATTGTAAGCCTTGATCGTTTCATTTCTTCACTAATAGTAGCAACATGCTCCCTCCCCTCCCTTTCCCATTCCCTAGAAAAGAAACTTTAAAACGAGTTAAAAACTTTCATAATAATTTAAGGCAAATCACCACTTTTTACATTGCTAATTAAAATTTAGCCATCATTTTAAGCTAATTAATACTAAGTCACTTTATAAATTAGTTATGATAAATGTCCCTAAACTAAACATGGAAAAACCTCGGCTTCTTCTTCCTGGTCTACAAGGCCGGGTCATGGGGGAATCAACTAAAGCGGTTGCTTTAGGGGCCCCCAAATTAAGGACCCCAACTTTTTATAATTATTTAGTGTTATATATATGTATATATATTATAGAATTACTAGTATTATTATTAGAAAGATACAAAATTTAGGCATATTTTTTGGAGAGACTATTTGAAGAAGTAGATGGTATGTAGATAAATACTAGATTTCATAATAAAAAGTTATATGTATAAAGAATAATTCGATGAGGATATTAATATTTAAAAACAAAATATTTTGTAATATTTTTTAGAGTTGATTATTTCTTATATAAAGAGTGAATTAAATCATTTTTTTCAATTTAAAATAGACTTGTATGAAATTATTTTAACATCTACTTAGTAGTACAAATAATAGAGATTGTTAGATGAAAAAAACTTATAATAATATTATCTAAATCGTGATATTTCTCGTAAAATATTACTGAAAGCTTGGTAAATAAAATTATTAGATATCTTCGATGGTTTGAACTAACAGGTGGTCGAATTTGGTCAAGATATGTACAAGATGGTTAGTACACCATCATTATGAAACAAAAAGAAAAAAAATCAAATAAATACATAAAATTTTCTTAATTAAATTTAAGGCCTTTGTTTATGATCGGCTTTAGGCCATCAATTTCGTTGAGCCGCTCCGGCTTGTCTAGTTATGAATTTATGTTCATGTTGTCAAAAAATGTTGCATACTCATGATGAAGTCACAAATACCATATGTTATGAGTTAATACTGGACGTTCGGTTCTTCGGTTCGATTTTTCTCAAATTTCGGTTCGATTTTTTGAAAGTGGACACCGAACACCGCACCAAACTATGTCGTTCGATTTTTCTAGCCTTAACAAGTGCAGTTGCTTATGAATTTTTTCATGATTCACCAACAAACAAAACTAGCAAAGCTGTCGTCCAGAAATAATATTTATTTGGACAGCCGAAAGAAGTAGTAATTCATTGTCGAGCTCGTCCTAATAAAAGTTCAGCTCAATCCCTGAAGAAACAGGCGATCATCTTTGGCTTGTATCTTCTCCTTATTTTGCCCCTTATGATCATTCAGTATTAATACACTTTCTATATGTCTTTCATCTTTAATATGTCAAATGTATCATCACTGCACTTGTGATCATGTCGTGACTTATGATATGCTACTTAAAGACAAGACAATAAACTTAACATACAACAACTTCCTTGATTTTTGACATTAGTAACATCACCAATCCAAACTTATTAACTTATGATATGCTCCTTTCTCTCTCCAATCCAAAGGAGGAATATCAAAAACAGATCTTTGCTAAAGTGAAATGTAAGAACTTCACTGTCTCATATCTTTGGTTCCTTAAGTTCATAACAGATCGAGACAACAACCATCAGTAGCAGCAATCAAGAAATCAACATCAAAAATGAATATTTTAATTTTTTTGAATTTATGTTATAAAACATCGGTTTAACCAAAGAACCGAAAATGTAATATCGAAAACCGAACCGAACACCGAAGTTTTAGAAACAAATAGAACCGAAATCGAACCAAAGAACCGAAATTGAAGAACCGAAGAACCGAAATTGAAGAACCGAATTAGTTCGATTCAGTTCGATTTTTCAATTTTTGATTTTTATGCCTACCCCTAGTTAATACAAGTCATATTATTTGCAAGTAGAAGAATATACGCAATGAGAAGAAATGCGTCCATCACCTGTTTTGCAGAGATACCGGAGTTAAGAGAATATTAGTCCAAGGTGTGTTTGGTATGGAGAAAAATAATTTTCAATTTTCTCATGTTTTGTTAATAAAAAAATTTAAAAATATTTTTCTAACAAAACAAGTTCCTTAAAATTAAAGAAAATGACTTTTCTAATGTAGGTAGGGAAAACAAGCTCTATATTGACACTCCACATTCATTGTCTCCTTCTTGCCCTCCAACACATCCTACCCCTACCCCTACCTCATACTGTTTACCTAGATTATGTACAAATATTTTTTTATTTACTTACCAAACATAAAAAAAATAAGTAAAAATTCTTTTATTTTTCAGAATTTTTTTTAAAGAAATACTTTTAGCGGAAAACATTTTCCTTCGTACCAAACACATCCTAAATCATATTTAAACACTAACTTTGTCACTTGTGATTACAAAGCGGCCTATACCATGTTGTAATGATATTTGAAACATCAAATTTTTGTTTCAAAATTAAGTTATGAAAGCAAAACTAAGATTATCTCTTCTATCTGAACTAACACAGTTCAATAATACTTTAAGGTGGAGTCATGGAGTTCATAGTTGTACAACAGAGAACTCGAGGAAAGAGTTTTGAAGTTTGTGTTTTATAATTGTGAATGTTCTACAATTAAGAACTTAATAAAAAAGTCTTTTGAGTTCGTGATTTTACATTTATAACTCAAATCAAGAGTCATGGAGTCGTGATTCTACAACTGAGAACTCATGAAAAGAGTAATGAAGTTTGTGGCTCTACAACTGATAACCGTACAATTGACAACTCAAGAAAAGAGTAATGGAGAATTTATGGCTCTACAACTGATAACTCACAGATTGAGTCATGATGTTCGTGGTTTTACAACTGAAAACTCAAGGATAGAGTCATGAAGTTCATAGTTCTACAATTGAAATCCTTGAATTTGTGGTTCTACAAGTGAAACTCAAAGACATTCTACAACTCAAATTCAAGGATCTTGTCCTTGAATTTGAATCTCCATCACCTAATGCTGATCCATCACATATACTGAGGTTTCACATCAACACAATATGCCAGTCTTACTTGCAAAAGTTTCAAACTCTAACATAATATCCTATAAATTTTTAATCAGGAGTATTTTTATCCAATTTTTATTTCTACATTAAAAAGTAATTATTTCTTAATTACATTTCAAAGCATCAATTTAAATTTGAAATACTAACTCAAATACTGGCCATTCCACGCAATTTTTACAATTTATCGACATGAAGCCCAAAAACAATAGCCCAAAGCTCTCAAAGGCCCAAAGCTCATTATCAAAAGTATAGAATCCGGGATTTACATAACAAACTCTTGACTTATCTTTTTATTTGATTTATCATCATATTCCTTCTTTGCATAAAAACTCAGAAACAAACAAGCTGTTACATAAATCATGGCATTGAACAATGGATTAAGATCCTGTGCTTCCAAGCTTATTGCCTATACTGAATCCATTTTTCCCATGTCTGGTTAGTCCTCCTCCCTTTTTTTCCTTTTTAATATAATATCATTATTTTACCATGATCTTAGTATATCATCAGATGTTGTATATTGTGTAGACATGCTTTCTTGAACATGTTATGAGATATTATCGATATGTTTTCTTGTATACATTATATTTTGAAACTCACGATTTTAAAGAGACGTATCATAATTTTTACAAGATATTTAAACTTAAAAATAAAGATAGTAACATTAAATCTCAAAAACTTTAGATTATTATTGCAATCTTGATTAACTTGTTATATTTCATTTATAACAATATTATAATTTATAAGAATTCACTAAATTTGCGTGTATTGTGTAGAAAATCATATATACTCAAATTCATTCATAACCCTTATTCGTAATGTATTTAGCACCCATATGTATGCATTACCATTCAAAAATATTTATACTTTGTTATTAGTAATGTTTAATTGATAATATTATGATTTTCGTTAAGTTAATAGACCACAATCAAGCTTCTGATTAGCATTTAGCTTTATGTGTCGAGAATAACGCTCCACGAGATTTATAATTGTATAACTTAAAACTTATTTTTCATAGATGTCCTGCTTTTTGGAGAAAAAAGAAATTGAAATCGTCTTTGAAGTTGAACAAGAGTTGAGTAATTATTTTTCAATAATTGTTTTTCCCATTCACACAATACTTTTAAATCAAAATTACAATTATTCAAACACATTTGGAGCAACTTTCATTTTTTTCATCTTTTTCAAATGGTAAAAACCGATCCAGTCATTGAAACACTTGTTAATATTTATTCATAAATATATTAAATAATGACAACATTTTACCCCGAAAATAAAATTTAAACAAAATTATCTTTTGCTAAAATATGAAAACTCAAATTTTTTTACAAGTAAAACTCCAAATGGTGTGGTGGAATTTCCTATAGTTATCAAATATTATTAATTAATTTATTTATCTATACATTTGCGTAATTAAGAGATATTTATTAGTATAAAGTCAAATAAGAACCAAAAAAGGAGCCAAAAAAAGGGAAAGATAAAAGTCTGCAATAAAATGAATTGAATTCTATTTTCCATTATAAAATAGAATCTGCAAAACCCAGATTTTGACCCTCTCATACAACTCGATGGCTTTGAGGTCGTGTGCATATAAATTATCACCTCCTCCCAATAACTCATTTCCAACTCCGCTCAGTTCAATCATATTTTGTGTTTTATTTTTCTCGTGTTGAAGTTCATTGATATTCTATGCTCTTTCGTGTTTGTTAAATCTATTTGATGGGTCTTTATCTTTCTTTAGATCTATTCGTTTTAGTTTAGCCGCTTCAAGTTGTCAACTTTTCGCGGATCTGTTTGATTAATTGTGAAAAAATCCCACCCGCCGATGACGGAACCAGAACTTTTACTAAGGATTCAAAAATAAAATAAAAAAACACGTGACTATATATATATAAAACTTTAACCTTGTATATAGTGGCTCAAACTAGCTCCGCCCCTGACCCCACCCAAAAGAAAATACTGTATAAAGAATTTATCTTATGTATACAATACTTCATATCTGTCGACTAACGTTAGCATGCCAGAGATAAAAAGAAAATCTTTTGGGCCAATGAGGTGTAGCTAAATTCTTTAGGCTTGTTAGGTACCGTGACCAAAAGATTGCAGGTTCATCGTTCTTCAGCTACATTTCTAGGTCGTTTTTAAGTTTATATTAGTTATTTCTGCCCCAAAAACTTTTCTTGTTAGTTGTAGATTCTTCTCTCAGGAGAAACAAAATAATTTGTTTTGACCTAAACGTATATATTTACTCAGTTACTCCAGCTTAATATGCTCGGTCTGAATCTATGCATATTAAGTTTCCGGATGTCATTGTATAATGGACCTTTTCTTTTCCCCTTTTTTCCCCCATCTCTTTGATGGGCTTGGGGTTGGTGGCTAGCTTTAGTACATTTCAGCAAGTTGCATACTTCTGGTCTTTACAGCAAACTGAAATGTGTATAATTTTGCTTATGGGATTTTAAAGGTGTTTAGATTATTAAAAGTGTTGCAGGCCTTTTAATAACTAAATAAAAGTGTCACCTATCTAGTAATTTATACTTTTCGATTGGGCAAACTTCGTGATAATGCCATATTTTATTAAAGCTTGGTTTCGTCACCTATCTACATTTCCCTGTTGGGCCAAGGTCGCATGTAAAGCAAAAACAAAGTGTCTCACCCGGAATATCTTGATGAGACGGTTCACACAATTTATCAAGAATTCTTGTATTTGCAATACTATAAGGCTTTGTAGATGGCCTTCTCTGGTAAGTCACACATATTCCTAACTGCATATTTACAATACAAGCGTGGTGATCAGTTGGACTTTTGATTAATTAATATTTTTTTATTGACCTCCTCTCCTTCCTTATAGTAAAGGCAAAATCAAAATCTTTGAGTTGCAATGCCCAATTTAGTGATTAAACACTTGAACAAAGTTGGTGCTACGAGGAAAGAGGATTATTTTGGACCTAAAAGATTGGATCTAGCTCCTTTTAGTACCTATGGTGTGTTCGGTTTTCTAAAGAAAATATTTTTCAAAATTTTTAACCAAACGAACATGAAAAAATTAAAAATATTTTTCAAAAAATATTTTATCCGTACCGAACACACCCTAATGGCTTAATCTCTTTATTTCCTCCAATTAGGTTGCTTTGCCCCAAGACATCCTTCAGTCAGTTCTCTCTCTTCCCTTCTTCCTTCTCTCCACTGCCATATGAGAATCCCTCAAATCCCTTCTTTTCCTCCTAAAATCTGTTAAGAATTTCATGTAAACAAATCCAACACCAACTCATACCAAAGGTAGCAGCTTCCTTCACGAAGGGGGTAGAACAAGGATTTTGGAATGTTCAGTGAAGTTAGCTGTTGAAGTTCCATAGCGGGCAACTTTGTGAGGAAAAATGGAAGTCGAGTATATCTACCCGTTCAATGGAAATCCCAGAAGAAACTCCTAACTTTAATAGAGTTATAAGTATTATCTTTAATAGCAAATCCATCTAGTGAATGCAAATTCAACTTTATTTGGGATTCTTAGTTCAAGACTTCAAGTTGAGGCTCCTTCCTAGTGATTGAGATTTACGGAGACTTGTTAGTGGAAGCTGTATTAATCTACTTATCTTTGCAACCAAATGGATCCCTTTTTTATAATCAAGAAATCCCCGAGGGCAAGTGCCTAATGGTTCAGAACGCAATGGATAATAGCTCTATCACTTTAACTTCTCCATTTTAATTTATATCAGGCGTTTATATGCGACAAGAGCCAAGATGTGCGCCTAATTCACACATCACGTGTTGTGCTCTTACCACTAGACCAATTCCCTTGGGGCTTTCTTTCCTTTGTTTTTAGTTTCATTTTATAAGTGCTTTTTAGTCCAAAATAGAGAAAAATAGGTTTTTCCCCTAGAGAAACAAAATCAATCTTATAGAGCTTGTAGGAGGATATACTTGTGGCGGAGGTGGACAACGGATTACACCATGAACAGCTCGATCTGTAAAGGTGATACCAGTATGAAATTCCAACAGCTACTATTCCCTCCGTCCTATTTTATAAGAAGATCTTTGACTTGTCATGGAATTTAAGAAATAAAGGAGGACTTTTGAATCTTCTGATCTAAAATAAGCTAAAGATATTTATGTGGTTATAGATCATCTAGTTAAGCGTAAAAGGTAAAGTTTAAAATTAATTTGTCGCCAAATAAAGAAAGTGTCATTCTTTTTTGGACTGACTAAAAAGGAAAATGTCATATAAATTGGAACAGAGGGAGTATCTGTTTAGCCTATTAAAGGGTGAAAGAAGCTATAAGGTCATGTTTTTTTTTTGGGCTTGAATCTGTAAACTTTCAAAGTGCATCCATTATCCAACATGGAAGTAAGGGAAGGGATTCTTTTCTGGTAGTGGAGAGAAGATAGAGGAAGAGAGAGATCTGTTGACATGGTTTGAAGTGTTTTTTGAGAGACCATAGCTAAAATTATTGGATTAACTAAAAAGTCTGAACCAGTAATTTTTAAGGGTGACACGTGTAATGACTTTAAGAGAGAACTGGAGAGATTTGTTACTGGAGAGGAGCTGAAACTGAATATATCATCCTTGGTTAAAGCTTATTAGTTGTTGCAACAATACAAATCTTGAAATCTGTGCCCTTGTACTTCACGTTTCTTTTTTCTCTTCCAAGTGTCTTGGTGCAACAAGATCCTTGGCAGAATTGGAGCTGGGGCATTTGAAATTAATAGGGCTTAACTGAATCTGAATGAAGAAAGAGATTACATGGGTCGTTCTTACCAATCAAAAGTTGAAGATACAAATGCTTCATAGAACATTGTTATGAGTCCCTTGAAGCATATGAAGGCCTTGGTCACAACACTATTGAAAGACTTGATGGAGTTCAAATGTGTGATTTCAGTCATCAATGTTTAGTAATGTAAATTACATACACGTGTGTTACTGGAATGTGATTTTTCATGTCTTGCTAGAAGTTGGCCTTGGGATAATTTTGCTAGACTTGATTATTGCAGATAGAATATACTTTTCCTACGTTAACACTCTTTCTGTGTCTTTTATCTTGACCCCTTTAAGATGATAGCATGTTGGTATTGGCGGAGAAGAAAGATACATTATCTGCGATATTCTACATGGAACGCCTTTGCATATAATTGCTATCGTTTACAGCTGAACATCACCAACCTTCCAAGTCTAGGTCTTTGGTTTTGGTTAGCACTAGTCTATTAAGCTGGATAGTAATATGTTAAAATATCCCACTAAATCATTGAATCTTTCCTCTATCTCGTTTGCTCCACATGGACCATTTTAATACGAATATTTTGGTGAAAAATGTGGTCCAGTTCCGATAAATGGGGTTGTCAGGATTTAAAATTATTTTCTTTAAATGGTGAAAATGCATAGAAACTAAAAACACTAAAGTCTCTATGCTTTTTCACCATACAAATATAATTTCTGACAATCCCATTTAATGTAATTGGTTTACATTTTTCACCATTTTGGAAAAAATTCTTCTAATACCCTGCCACTCATGTTAAACAATGACCCAAATGGGGCAATACGGACAGCCCAACAAAGGGGCAGTAAATGGCCCATACGGGCAGCCCAGCAAAGGGACCAGACACGGACTAGGGGCTGAAATCATGGGATCTTTGGATTGGTATCTTGTACCAATCTTGTATATATGGTATATATATTTAATGTATATTGTGGTGTAATTATTACCTAAATTAGGATTATACACTTACCATAATTGTATAGTTAAAATTATGGTAGAATAAGGTTTTAGGAATAGAATAGGAATAGGATTCTCCTATTTTGTATCTTGTATAAATACCTATTCAATTAATGAAAATAATCAAGGGGATTATTTCTTTCATGGTATCAAGAGACTAGGTCTAAAACAAAAGTTTTTCTCTCCCAACTTTTGTCCTCTATTTGTGTTGGCCGAGACACCCCACCCCCCTCGGGTTTCTCTTCCAATATTTGTCTTCCGCTCTCCAAAACCTCTCTTAAATTTCCCTTCCTTCTTTGTTCTTTCAATATGTCTAAGAACAATTATCACACTGCCCTCACGGTTTCCAATATCAAGAGCTGTATCCCTATTGTCCTTGAGATGAAAAACGTCCAATATGCGACGTGGGCGGAGTTGTTTAAAATTCACGCTATCTCTTATCAAGTTCTTCATCACTTCATTCCTCCCGCTAGACCCCTTCCTGCGGAGGATCCTGAGTTATAGATTACACTTAATGCTACCGTTCTCTGGTGGATCTACGCCACTATTTCGGTGGACCTTCTACAGGCGATTATTGAGCCGGATACCACGGCTATGGCTGCATGGAATAGATTGCGTGACATATTTCAAGATAACCAATATTCACGTGTCGTTACACTCGAGCAGGAATTCTCTCTCATTAGAATGGACGTATTTCTGAACGTTTCTGCATATTGCAAGAAACTAAAGGAGTTGCCGGATCAACTCCGCAATGTTGGCGCACCAATAACGAATAATCGTCTAGTTCTACAGTTGATTGCGGGTCTTTCGGAGGCCTATAATGGGGTTGGAACTCTCCTTCGCCAAAGCAACCCTCTTCCTGACTTCTATCAAGCCCGCTCTATGCTTACTTTGGAAAAAAATGGGTTTGGCTAAAAAGGCGGCTACCGGATCAAGCCCCGTCGTCATGGTGACGTCCTCTCCTAGTTCTTCCGATTTTGTGAATAATTCGGGCCAAAACCATAATAATGGTGGCGGCAAGAATAATCACAATAATAATAACAAAAATACGGGGGCAAACGCGTCAGTTCTGGTGGCGGTTCCGGTGGTCAACAAGCAGGCGGTGGGTCCCATCCAGGGAACAGTGGCCCACTACCCCCTTAGGCCCAACAGTGGGGCCCATGGCAGTGGGGCTGGGGCCGTGGACCAACAGCCCTTACCATTCAAAGAACAAGTTCCTGACCGGTGGCCAACACCCAGGCCCAACACCTAGTGGCGCCCATCGCCGCTGGCCCAAAGATCGGCCGGAGCAAAGCAGCTACGACCCAGCTCCATCACGGTCTGGTATTCTCGGGCCCCGACCTCCGCAAGCCCATCATGCAGCAGGCCCCACTCAAACCGATATCGAGGCCGTGATGCACACGTTGGGGTTAACTCAACCGGACCCAAATTGGTATATGAACACCGGTGCCACGACTCACATGACTTCCGAATCAGGTACTCTCTCATCTTATTCCAATTTGAGCACCCCTCGAGGGATAATTGTTGGTAATGGCAGTTCTATTCCAATTCTAGGGTATGGTCAGAAAACGTTGTGTCCCCCCAATCCACCCCTTCTCTTGAAAAATACTTTACACGCTCCTAAATTGATTAAAAATTTAGTGTCTGTCCGAAAGTTCACATCTGACAATTCGGTTTCAGTTGAATTTGATCCTTTTGGTTTCTCTGTGAAGGATTTCAAGACGGGGAGCCATCTCATGAGGTGTGATAGTAGGGGGGATCTGTATCCTATCATGCCTGGTTTCAGTCCATCGAGTCAAGCCTTGCCATCAGCGTTTGCAGCCATCTCTCATTCCATGTGGCATGCTCGTCTGGGTTATCCGGGATCTTCTATTTTATCAGTTTTAGATAAAAATAGCTTTATTTCCTGTAAGGGTACGAGTCGTACTCCACTTTGTCAGTCTTGTTCATTAGGGAAAATTGTCAAGTTGCCGTTTGTAGACTCCAATTCTTATACTTCAATGCCATTTGATATTATTCATAGCGATTTATGGACGTCTCATGTTCTTAGTTCATTGGGTCATCGATATTATGTTCTCTTTTTAGATGATTATTCTAGATTTTTGTGGACGATTCCAATTGCGAATAAATCACAAGTGTTTTCCGTCTTCATCAAATTTAGAGCGTTCATTTGTACTCAATTCGAAAGAGAAATAAAAATATTCAATGTGATAATGGGAAAGAGTATGACAATAGGGAGTTTCGGGAATTCTGTGCTAATAATGGGATAAATTTTCATTTTTCGTGTCCTCATACATCTTCACAAAATGGGAAAGCCGAACGCAAAATTCGTTCCATAAATAACATTGTCCGAACTCTCTTAATTCATGCCTCCATACCTCCATATTTTTGGCATCATGCTCTACAAATGACCACATATCTTCTTAACATAATTTCTTCTAAAGGTCTGACATATTCTTCCCCCGTCAAAATCCTATATAATAAGAACCCTTCTTATTCTCATCTTCGGATTTTTGGGTGCTTGTGTTATCCGTTATTCCCATCCACCACAATTAACAAACTTCAAGCTCGGTCTACACCGTGTGTATTTTTGGGTTATCCGTCGAATCATCGTGGTTATAAAGTGTTTTGATTTATCCTCCAAGAAAATCATAATTAATCGCCATGTCATTTTTTATGAAACCCAATTCCCGTTTACGAAAGTTCATACTCCCGAGCTTAAGTCGTATAATTTTTTGGATGACCAAATATCCCCGTATATTATTCAGAATTTTTCGGACATATCACGCACCCAAAATTCTCCAGCCGCCCATCGCCCATCGTCCCAGCTCGCCAAGAAGAAGTTCCGCCGATCAGCCCCAGCAATTGGGCAGTCCACCAACTCGAACCGGTCCGTAAGACGCCGATTTACCGAAAGTTGGGCTAGCAGGCCCATCGTCACGCCCATCCGTCCCGAGCCCAGAAAATTCCCAAAATTCACTCAATTCTTCCTCGAGTCATAGACCGGTCACTCGTAGTCAGCGGGGTATTTTTACACCTAAAAGACATTTTAATTTACATTCTGATGTCTCTAAATCCCCCTTACCCCGTAACCCTGTGTCCGCCTTAAATGACCCTAATTGAAAAATTGCTATGACTGATGAATATAATGCTCTTATTGATAATAAGACATGGGAGTTGGTGCCCCGTCCTTCTGGTATTAATGTTATCAGGTATATGTGAATTTTTGCTCATAAGGAGAATTCAGATGGTTCGTTTGCTCGACATAAGGCGAGGCTTGTGGGGGATGGTAAGACTCAGCAGGTTGGGATAGATTGTGGGGAGGCGTTTAGTCCGGTGGTCAAGCCGGCTACTATTCGCATTGTGCTTAGCTTGGCTCTTTCGAAGACTTGGCCTATTCATCAGTTGGATGTCAAGAATGCTTTCCTACATGGTGATCTCAAGGAAACCGTCTATATGCATTAGCCGTTGGGTTTCTGGGATCCAAACCGTCCTCATCATGTATGTTTGTTGAAGAGGTCATTATATGGTCTTAAACAGTCTCCACGGGCCTGGTATACGAGGTTTGCTGACTTTGTTTCAACTATTGGGTTCACTCACAGCAGGTCGGATAATTCCTTGTTCATCTACCGTCGTGGTTCGTCCTTGGCCTACATTCTGTTGTATGTGGATGATATCATTTTGACTGCTTCTTCCGATACCTTGCGCCAGTCTATCATGACCATGCTCAGTTCTGCGTTTGCTATGAAAGACCTAGGGCATTTGAGTTATTTTTTGGGGATTGCCGTCAAGCGTCATTCAGGTGGCTTATTTTTGTCTCAACGAAAGTATGCTGCTGAGATCATAGAGAGGGCTGGGATGTCATCCTGTAAGTCCACTTCCACGCCAGTTGATGCAAACCCCAAGCTGAGTGCCGCAGCAGGTGCACCATACGAGGACTCGACCCGCTATCGCAGTCTTGCACGGGCACTCCAGTATCTTACCTTTACCAGACCGGATATTACGTATGCGGTTCAGCAGGTGTATTTATTCATGCATGATCCCAGAGTTGAGCACATGAATGCAATCAAACGCATCATTCGGTATATTCAGGGGACACTGGACTACGGTTTGCACTTGTATCCTTTATCTACATCCACACTTGTCTAGTACACGGATGCTGATTTGGGTGGTTGTCCCGACACCAGACGGTCGACATCTGGCTACTGTATGTTCCTTGGCACCAACTTGGTCTCCTGGTCGGCAAAGCGTCAGGCAACTCTATCCCGCTCCAGTGCAGAAGCAGAATATCGAGGGGTAGAGAATGTGGTCTCCGAATCATGTTGGCTACGAAATTTGCTTTTGGAGCTTCATTGTCCCATTCAGAAGGCAACCTTGGTATATTGCGATAACATTAGTGCCATTTACCTTTCAGGTAACCCGGTTCAACACCAACACACTAAGCATATTGAAATGGACATTCACTTTGTCCGTGAAAAGGTTGCAAAGGGTCACGTTCACGTATGCCATGTCCCGTCTCGTTATCAAATTGCAGACATCTTTACAAAGGGTCTACCGGCGGTCCTTTTTGAAGATTTTAGGGACAAATGGCCCAAATGGGGCAATACGGACAGCGGGGGTGTGTTAAACAATGGCCCAAATGGGGCAATACGGACAGCCAGCAAAGGGGCAGTAAATGGCCCATACGTACAGCCCAGCAAAGGGACCAGACACGGACTAGGGGCTGAAATCATGGGATCTTTGGATTGGTATCTTGTACCAATCTTGTATATATGGTATATATATTTAATGTATATTGTGGTGTAATTATTACCTAAATTAGGATTATACACTTACTATAATTGTATAGTTAGAATTATGGTAGAATAAGGTTTTAGAAATAGAATAGGAATATGATTCTCCTATTTTGTATCTTGTATAAATACCTATTCAATTAATGAAAATAATCAAGGGGATTATTTCTTTCAATGAGTTTATTGGAGAAATATGGAATAATGAGTTCAAGCGCTTCCATATCCCATTGAAGCAAATTCACAGAATTATTTGGCATTTCGAGTGCATCCTCGGGGGTAAAGCAGCGCCTCATTTTCTCTGTTTTTGTCGGATATTTGAGAACTTGTCAAGTGATATTCTTTGTGGTAGGTGTTAGGGTTGATAATATCCTAGTGCAAAGTTATAGTTACCGCGACAGGCAAAACCTCATTCACAAACTAGTGGCCCTAGCTCGTCGTTTTGGACACATGAAAGTGATGCAGTTTATCCAACTATAAGAATAAGACTGCTGTTAAAAGTTAAAACTTTGCTCATGAAAATATAGAGATGAGATGCAGAGAGGGACGTATGTTGAGGTCACTATGAATGTATGATAACTCTGTGTTTTCATGTATGTTTGTCCATGTGTATGATAACTATGTGTTTTCACGTATGTTTGTCCATGTGTTTGCTAATATTGTACATTTTAAGAGAAAGGGATGATGATATTGGTGTAATTGTAGGAGGGATGAGTCTGATTATCGACTCAGGTACTATTCGCCAACCTTTGTGAGAACTAAGAAATTTATAAAGAATCATCCCAGCAGTATGCTTTATCAGACTAGCAGCAAGGTCTTTCGTGCTATGACTGTCTTTTCATCTGTGACCTCTCTTAAACCAAAATTGCTGCAGCATTGTGCGAACTTCCAATACCGTCTTTGGGCCTACATTAGTAGTTTCTTTTGCTTTGGTCCTTTGAAACTTCTCTTTGTTTAGCTTTGAAGTTTGAAGCTCCATTGTCTTTGCATCTTACTTTCTATAAGCAGCCTTTCATTGAAGTTCCAAAAGATTTCATGCTACATCGCACCTTGCTGAAGTTTTTATAACTTTTTGTTTCGACAGTGAACAGAGGAATCCATTCAACTGGTGTAACAAGAATGGGAGGACATGGCCATGATGAGCCATTCTATCTTCATGCTAAGCACATGTACAACTTAGACAGGATGTCCAATCAGAAGCTGAAGATGACCCTTGGTGTTTGGTCTGCAGTCGCCATTGGTGTTATAGTCCCAGTTTATGCTGTCGTCTTCCAGCAAAAGAAAACTACTTCCGGCTAGATCAGCTTCTGATTTGGGTCTCCCCCACAATAATGCAGTTCTCCGTTTGCCCTTGTGAAGACAATAACATATTTTCAGTTTTAGCTTATACAATGACGTTTGTGCCTGATTCTTGAATAATATTTTCTGAATACACGCAAAACACCAATTCAATTGGAGTGTTTTTTTATTCCATGTACTACATTTTCTGCAGTTTGATATTTTTTTCTTTCTGAATGACTTGATTTCATCTCTGGATTTTATCTTTTAGTTTTGTCTTAAGTACACCTAAAGTTATGCCCTCTCTGGTCAACCACATGCAGAAAGTGTGCTATTTCAGATATGATTTGTCTGTCCACAGGTAGGTGTAAATGTAATTTACATGTTTTCAGTAAATTAAATCAATATAAGTAAGCATTCGATAAAAAAAAATTCATCGATAGCAAAAGGAATGACGGGTTTTTAGGATATGAGGATCAAAATATACAATTTTTGATAATTCCGGATTCGCCCTAGCTAGTAAAGTTTATATATATGGAAATTGTATAAAAAGTATATATTAGATATTACAAAATATTAAAACTTTAAATATTAAAGTAATGTTGATAAAAAAAATTAAAAATACTTTTGGATTTTTCAAACAATAACAATGTCACATATCATATAAAATGGGAAAAATACATAAAATCCCCCCCCCCCTCCCCTCCCCTCCCCTAAATTTGTTTCAAAAACTCACTTTAGCAATTTAATTTACGGACATTTAGATATCCCATAAACACTTTCAAGTGAATTTTGTTCAACTTGCCCTTGCCACACCTGGTCAAAACGGGGTGTTATTGCGCCACTCACTTTCTTATTGAGCCACACCATTTAATGAGTTTTTTTTATATATAATTTCATTCAAATTTAAAAATAATTACTCTCTTTGTCTTAATTTATATGACATACTTTTCTTTTTAGTCAGTCTAAAAAAGAATGACACATTGCAACAATTTAATTTTAAACTTTAACTTTTACGCTTGACACATTACAACAATTTAACTTTAAACTTTAACTTTACGCTTGACACATTACAATAATTTAACTTTAAACTTTAATTTTTACGCTTGAAACATTACAACAATTTAACTTTAAACTTTAACTTTTATGCTTGACACATTGCAACAATTTAACTTTAATCTTTAACTTTTATGCTTGACACATTACAATAATTTAACTTTAATCTTTAACTTTTACGCTTGACACATTGCAACAATTTAACTTTTACGATTAACGAGATGATCTATAACCACGCTAATATTAAACCACAAGATTCAAAAGTCATTCTTTATTTTTTAAACTTCGTGCTCAATTAAACTACATCGTATAAATTGAGACGGAAGGAAAATAATATATTCCAACCCGTCCCCCAAATAGAAACCTGACCCGTTCCCAAATACCCGTCGCCCTCAAACACCGTAGCCATCGTCATCTCAAATTTTCGGCAAGCTGAATGCGTCGAAAAACACAACAAAGTTGTAACCAAAATTGTATAAACTCCTACAGTCTTTTGGGTCTATCTTTCTTAAGAACCACGGACTTATGCCAGTGACGGTCAACTCTCCGGCACCGGAGACACAAGAGCACCACAGAAGGAGAAAAAAAATCTTTTTTTTGCTGGTTCAATAGTATCTCATGGAAGATTCACCATTGTTCCCTTTTAGCTTTGTGTTTTAATTTCAGAATACAGATCTACTAACACCAGTAAACCACCTTTCTCCGTACAAAGAACCCACTTACCCCTTTATTCCTGTTGGATTGTCAAGAAAAAATAATCTCTGCTCCAGCAAAACTGAGAGATTGAAGAGTGTTTCTAATTTGGGGTCAAGTGTTGTTAGGGAGGTGAAAGAAATAATCCCTCGATTATTTTTATTAATTGAAAGACTATATATACAAATTACATATTTTCATAATAGGAGAATCATATTCCTATTCTACTTCTAAATCCTTATTCTACCATAATTTTAATTATACAATTATAGTAAGTGTATAACACTAATTAAGATAATATTTATACTACAATATACTATAAATATATATACCATATATACAAGATTGTATTTGTCATCAATCTGTGGCTACTGGCCGAGGCCCACTGCTGCCCAGTCCACTGCTTGTTATGCTGGGCCACTGCTTTGTATACCTGTGATATATATGTTGTATATTCAGTGTATATCACAGGTATATTATCTTTGTTTAACACACCCCCGCAGTCATAGCGGGCGGTCTTCGAACGCTGAGATTGTCCCTAAAATCTTCAAAGAGAACCGTTGGTAGACCCTTTGTAAAGATGTCTGCAATTTGATAACGGGACGGGACATGGCATACGCGAACGTCACCCTTTGTAACTTTTTCACGGACAAAGTGAATGTCCATTTCGATATGTTTGGTACGTTGGTGTTGAACTAGGTTACCTGAAAGGTAGATGGCACTAATGTTATCGCAATATACCAATGTTGCCTTCTGAATGAGACAATGAAGCTCCAAAAGCAAATTACGTAGCTAACATGATTCGGAGACCACATTTGCTACCCCTCGATATTCTGCCTCTGCACTTGAGCGTGATAGAGTTGCCTGACGCTTTGCCGACCAGGAGACCAAGTTGTTGCCAAGGAACATACAAGATGGCAGTCGGCCGTGCGGTGTCGGGACTACCACCCCAATCGGCATCCGTGTAAGAGACAAGTGTGGATGTAGATGAAGGATACACGTGTAACCCATAGTACAGTGTCCCCTGAATATACCGAATGATGCGTTTGATTGCATTCATGTGCTCAACTCTGGGATCATGCATGAATAAACACACCTGCTGAACCGCATACGTAATATCCGGTCTGGTAAAGGTAAGATACTGGAGGGCCCTGCAAGACTGCGATAACGGGTCGGGTCCTCGTATGGTGCACCTGCTGCGGCACTCAGCTTGGAGTTTGCATCAACTGGAGTGGAAGTGGACTTACAGGATGACATCCCAGCCCTTTCTATGATCTCGGCAGCATACTTTCGTTGAGACCAAAACAAGCCACCTGAATGACGCTTGACGACAATCCCCAAAAAATAACTCAAAGGCCCTAGGTCTTTCATAGAAAACTTAGAACTGAGCATGGTCATGATAGACTGCGCAAGGTATCGGAAGAAGCAGTCAAAATTATATCATCCACATACAACAGAATGTAGGCCAAGGACGAACCACGGCGGTAGATGCACAAGGAATTATCTGACCTGCTGTGAGTAAACCCAATAGTTGAAACAAAGTCAGCAAACCTCGTGTACCAGGCCCTTGGAGACTGCTTAAGCCCATATAAGGACTTCTTCAACAAACATACATGATGAGGACGGTTTGGATCCCTGAAACCCAACGGCTGATGCATATAGATTGTTTCCTTGAGATCACCATGTAGGAAAGCATTCTTGACATCCAACTGATGAATTTGCCAAGTCTTTGAAAGAGCCAAGCTAAGCACAATGCGAATGGTAGCCGGTTTGACAACCGGACTAAACGTCTCACCACAATCTATCCCAACCTGCTAAGTCTTACCATCACCAACAAGTCGCGTCTTATGTCGAGCAAATGACCCATCTGAATTCTCCTTATGAGCAAAAATTCACATAGACCTGATAACATTAATACCATATGGACGGGGCACCAACTCCCACGTCTTATTATCAATAAGAGCATATATTCATCAGTCATAGCAATTTTCCAATTAGGGTCACTTAATGCGGACACAGGATTGCGGGGCAAAGGGGATTTAAAGACATCAGAATGTAAATTAAAATGTCTTTTAGGTGTAAAAATACCCCACTGACTACGAGTGACCGGTCTATGACTCGAGGAAGAATTGAGGGAATTTTGGAAATTTTCTGGGCTCGGGACGGATGGTCGGCAGTAGCGAACATCTTTGGCCCAAATCGTGCTTGGAATCGTTATGCTGGACCAGTTCAGGTGGGGTGGGTGGCCCAATTCTTGAAACTGCTCCGATGGTGGCGGGCACGGTGTGGGGCCCAGGCGATGGGCCGCTTGAGAATTTGGGGTGCGGGAGATGTCTGAAAAATTCTGAATAATATACGGGGATATTTGATCATCCAAAAAATTATACGACTTAGGCTCGGGAGTATGAACTTTTGTAAACGGAAATTGGGTTTCATAAAAAATGACATGGCGATTAATTATGATTTTCTTGGAGGATAAGTCAAAGCATTTATAACCACGAGGATTTGACGGATAACCCAAAAATACACACGGGGTAGACCTAGCCTTAAGTTTGTTAATTTTGGTGGATGGGAATAACGGATAACACAAGCATCCAAAAACCCTAAGGTGAGAATAAGAAGGGTTCTTATTATATAGGATTTTGAGGGGGGAAGAATATGTCAGACCTTTAGACGGAATTATGTTAAGAAGATATGTGGCCATTTGTAGAGCATGATGCCAAAAATATGGAGGTATGGAGGCATGAATTAAGAGAGTTCGGACAATGTTATTTATGGAACGAATTTTGCGTTCGGCCTTCCCATTTTGTGAAGATGTATGAGGACATGAAAACCGAAAATTGATCCCATTATTAACACAGAATTCCCGAAACTCCCTATTGTCATACTCTTTCCCATTATCACATTGATTATTTTTTATTTCTCTTTCGAATTGAGTACGAATGAACGCTCTAAATTTGATGAATATGGAAAACACTTGTGATTTATTCGCAATTGGAAACGTCCACAAAAATCTAGAAATATCATCTAAAAAAAGAACATAATATCGATGACCCAATGAACTAAGAACATGAGACGTTCATAAGTCGCTATGAATAATATCAAATGACATTGAAGTATGAGAATTGGAGTCTACAAATGGCAACTTAACAATTTTTCCTAATGAACAAGACTGACAAAGTGGAGTACGACTTGTACCCTTACATGAAATAAAACTATTTTTATCTAAAACTGATAAAATAGAAGACCCCGGATGATCCAGACGAGCATGCCACATGGAAGGAGAGATGGCTGCAAATGCTGATGGCAAGGCTTGACTCGATGGACTGAAACCATGCATGATAGGATACAGATCCACCTACTATCACACCTCATGAGATGGCTCCCCGTCTTGAAATCCTTCACAGAGAAACCAAAAAGATCAAATTCAACGGAAACAGAATTGTCAGTAGTGAACTTTCGAACAGACACTAAATTTTTAATCAATTTAGGAGTATGTAAAATATTTTTCAAGAGAAGGGGTGGATTGGGGGGAGACAACGTTTTCTGACCATAACCCTGAATTGGAATAGAGTTGCCATTACCAATAATTATACCCCGAGGGGTGCTCAAATTGGAATAAGAGGAGAGAGTACCTGATTCGGAAGTCATGTGAGTAGTGTCCCCGGTATCCATGTACTAATTTGGGTCCGGTTGAGTCAACCCCAACGTGTGCATCGCGGCCTCCATATCGGTCTGAGTGGGGCCTGCTGCATGATGGGCTTGTGGAGGTCGGGGCCCAAGAATTCCTGTCCGTGATGGAGCTGGGACGTAGCTGCTGCTGAGCTATCTTTGTTGGGCCATCAGATGGGCCGCCATCTTTGGGTGTTGGGCCTGAACTATTGGCCAGCCCACTGACCGCTGGAATTTACTGCCTGTGTAGAAGGGCTGCTGGCCCACGGCCCACTGCCCAGCCCCACTGCCATGGCCCCACTGCTGGGACCAGGAGTGGTGGTGGGCCACTATTCCCTGGATGGGGCCCACCACCTGTTTGCTGACCACATGAACCGCCACCGGAACCGCCGCGTTTGGCCCCGCAGTTTTTGTTATTATTCTTGCGATTATTCTTGTCGCCGCCATGGTTATGGTTTTGGCCCGAATTATTAACAAAACCCGAAGAACTAGGAGAGGACGCCACCATGACGACGGGGCTTGCTCCGGTAGCCGCCTTTTTAGCCAAACCGACTTCTTCCAAAGTAAGCATGGAGCGAGCTTGATAGAAGTCGGGAAAAGGGTTGCTTTGGCGAAGGAGAGTTCCAACACCATTATAGGCCTCCGAAATACCATCAACCAACTGTAGAACGAAACGATTATTAGTTATCAGTGCGCCAACATTACGGAGTTGATCTGCCAACTCCTTAAGTTTCTTGCAATATACAGAAACGTTTGGAAATTCGTCCATTCGAACTAGAGAGAATTCCTGCTCAAGTGTGACGACACGTGAATGTTGGTTGTCTTGGAATATGTCACGCAATCTATTCCATGCAGCCATAGCCGTGGTATCCGGCTTAATAATCGTCTGTAGAAGGTCCACCGAAATAGTGGCGTAGATCCACCGGAGAACGGTAGCATCAAGAGTAATCCATAACTCAGGATCCTCCGCAGGAAGGGGTCTAGCGGGAGGAATGATGTGATGAAGAACTTGATAAGAGATAGCGTGAATTTTAAACAACTCCGCCCATATCGCATATTGGACGTTTTCCATCTCAAGGACAATAGGGATACATCTCTTGATATTGGAAACCATGAGGGCAGGGTGATAATTGTTCTTAGACATATTGAAAGAACAAAGAAGGAAGAGAAATTTAAGAGAGGTGTTTTTGAGAGCGGAAGACGAATTTTGGAAGAGAAACCCGAGGGGGGGGAGGTGGGGTGTCTCGGCCGAAATCAATGATAGGACAAAAGTTGAGAGAAAAACTTTTGTTTAGACATAGTCTCTTGATACCATGAAAGAAATAATCTCCTTGATTATTTTCATTAATTGAAAGACTATATATACAAGTTACATATTTCCATAATAGGAGAATTCTATTTCTATTCTACTTCTAAATCCTTATTCTACCATAATTCTAACTATACAATTATGGTAAGTGTATAACACTAATTAATGTAACATTTACACTACAATATACTACAAATATATATACCATATATACAAGATTGTATTTGTCATCAATCTGTGGTCTTTGGCGAGGCCCATCACGCTTTGAGTCCGCTTGTCATCTTTGGGCCACTGCTTTGTATACCTGTGATATATACTGCTGTATATTCAGTGTATATCACAGGTATATTACCTTTGTTTAAGTTTTGCTGGTTGTTAGAAGTCTTACGTGCTATTCAAGTTTCCCGAGTCCTCGTAAGCTCTACGAACAATTATCTACATTATATAAATGATAGTAATATTGGAGTCAATAATTTAACTCAAAAGAATTGACAAGTTTAATATTCACAATTTACGACTTCTGAGATGGTAGGAAGATTTATGAAAAAAATGAGTGTATTTATAGATATACTAATTTAGGTTAAAAATAAATATTAAGGGGTAGAGAGGGTTTATGGGGTGGGGGCTATCGGGACGATTCCAGCCTCGTCCCTAGTTCGAACCCCGACATTAACAAATTTTTTTTATGGGGATCGGGACGGGACGAGTACAAGGTCGGGATCGGGCCAATCCGGCCCACTGGACAGCCCAGTCAGACACAACGTGAGGCTGACTACACTACAGTAGATCGGGAGGTTACAATTCCTATTTCAATTTCCTTACTAATAAATAAAACAAGAGGCTTGAAAGTGATGAAAATGTTGAGTGAAGAGAGCACCTTAACTCCATCGAAAATGGAGGAAACAGGAGATGATGAGGAACAAGAGAATTAAAAAAAGAAAAAGAAAAGAGAATTTAATAAGAAAGGATAATTGGGGGATACTACATGCAAGATCTATCATGCACGCTTAACATAGAAATACCCAAGTTTTTACTAGTATAGTAAATAGTCTATAGTCACAGCAAGAAATGAGATTTTTTATTTTATAAGTCATATAACAAACACTATTTATGTGAGAATACTACCTTACTACTTAGCAAGTGGATACTTGCTTATTTTTAAGCATACACAAGAATTGCAATGTTATTTTTTTCCTTAATTAAAATACTTAGCTACAAAAAAAGAAAAAGAAAATTTAAAATATCTTCAATATTGACTATTAGAGAATTAAGCCGCGGAACAGTCTCTTACAGAAATGTAAAGTAATGTTACGTACAATAGATCCTTGTAGTTCGGCCTTTTTTCGGACCCCGCGCATAGCGGGAGCTTAGTGCACAAGACTGCCCTTTTATTGGCGATTAGAGAATGGTAACAATACATATTGATCATTTTATATTATTTATCATTATACTAATGGAGGACTGAACTTCTCTAAATAATTAGAGTTAAAATCCCCAAAAAATTGGCCTTAAATGCAATTAGTCTTCTTTTCTTTTTCTAAAAAAATCTGAATAGAGTTATAATAAAGGACACATGATCATGAACCAGACTTGTATACAAACATATAAATAAATTTAATTGTATAATGATATTTTTATATTTACAATTGAATACTTGATAAAAACAATATTTAGAGAAACATTAATTTATTTTAGATCTTAACAAAATTTAATTACAAAATCAAAGATTTTAGAACACTGCAATTAAAAACTTCCATAATGCCAATTTTGTCACCATTTTTTATTTGCAGTTTTTGAAGATATTTTCAATTATTTATTTCTTTTTCTCTAGCTAAGCATTTTAATTAAGGAAAAAATTAGCATTGCCTTTCTGGTTTATGCTTAAAACAAGCAAGTGTCCACTTGTCAAGTAGTAAGCCTCATATAAGTAGAGCTGGTTACGTGACTCATAAAATAAAATTTGACATACCTAAACTTAACTAGAAAATCACCTGACATTACGTACCTAAGTATCTAAAATTCCTGTAGCATGTCAAGCAAGTTTAGCCCCATTTTATTTTTTTTTTGTTGATAATTCAGGTTTCCAGGCTTGCGTCTGACTACTTCACTGGTATTACCCAGACGTCCTGGAGATGATGGGACCGGTCCTTCAGCACCCCACCACCAGGTAAATCGCGGGATGTGCACACATGGTCAGTGTCTGCTTGCGTCCAACGGATCAATGCTACAAGGTTGACCCCCCCACAAGCCCCATTCACAAGGCTTGGCGGAGACCGAACCCACACTGCAACATGCCCGCACGACTTTTAGCGCCCAGACTTTACCACATGTATGTGCTCCGGAGGACGATATCCGGAGGGGAGAATCGAACTTGCAACCCTAAGGCCGCAAAGTTGACTCCCTGCCAGCAAGCTGACCCCTCTAGATAAGTTTAGCCCCATTTCTGACAATGTGTTAGGGATATTAAGCGAAGAGATGACCTTAAATATAATACATATGCATCACAGTATCGATCCATGGGTTGGTCTGATCGTCAATGGATTGGAAGGTGAACCACAAGGTTTTAAGTTAAAATTTCAGTAGAGTTTAAAGTTACTTTCTACTTTTCTTGTAAGAATAAGAGGTATTTGATGAAATAATTGAAATGCGTAGAAGTGAGTTCGAAAACCATCGTTATAAAAAAACATATGCATGAAAACTTAAATATGATTTTCTTAGTCAAACTTAGATATCTATATCGGATTTGCACTTGTACATACGTAGATTATCATAAAATGAATTGATTTCATGCCGAAATGAGTGACCCTTTGTGAAGTTCTTATATTGCATTCCTTCTCTTGAAGAAACTTCGTTTATTTTCCAAACTAAATTTTGTTTGATATTTACTTTGCCTTTTTTCTTAAAATGACTTTAAAAAAAGGAGTATTTTCACACTGTTAATTTCCCAAGAGAAGATGAAATGTTGTTGTTAAACGACGCAATATACATGTGATATACACTGAATATACATCAGTGTATATCACATATATATATCACTGATATAAGCAGTATGGCCACCAATACCAACAGACAAACAATGATGCTCAAATTTATTCTCCAACATATCGTAATGCAATGCCCAGCCTCAAAGAATGATCACCCACCTGCAGAGGCCACCGCAATAGCCATTCTCGGCCACCTCACCAGAATGATCACCACCCAGAGGCTAACTGCAAATAGCCATTCTCCACAAATTTCACTGAATGCAATAGCCTCAAATTTCATCTCGGCCAAAATAAGTACAAAATAATATTGTATATATGGTATATATATTTGTAGTATATTGTAAGGAAAAGGATACCTTAATTAGTGTTATACACTTACCATAATTGTATAGTTAGAATTATGGTAGAATAAGGATTTAGAAATAGAATAGGAAAATGATTTCCCTATTATTGAAATATGAAACTTGTATATATAGCCTTTCAATTAATGAAAATAATCAAGAGGATTATTTCTTTCATGGTATCAAGAGACTAGGTCTAAACAAAAGTTTTCTTCTCTCAAACTTTTGTCTCTTCTTTGGCCGAACCCCTCCCTCGGTTTTTTCTCTCCAAATATCTCGCTTCCGCTTCTCAAAACCTCTCTTAAATTTATCCTCCTTCTTTGTTCTTTTCAAATATGTCTAAGAACAATTTTCACCGCTCTCACGGTTTCCAATATCAAGCTCAATGTCCTATTGTCCTTGAGATGGAAAAACGCTCAATATGCAACGTGGGCGGGTTGTTTTAAAATTCACGCTATCTCTTATCAAGTTCTTCATCACATAATTCCTCCGCATGAGACCCCTTCCCCATGCGAGGATCCCGAGGTATGGATTACACTTGATGCTACTGCTCTTCGGTGGATATACGCCACTATTTCAAAGGACCTTCTATGTGACGACATGGAGCCCGATACCACGCTTATGGTCTGCACGGAATAGATTGCGTGACATATTCCAAGACAAACTAATATTCCTCGTGATCGTCACACTCGAGCGGAATTCTCTCTCGCTCAATGGACGATTCTCCGAACGCTTCAGATATTGCAAGAAACTAAAGGAATTGGCGGATCAACTCCGTGAATGTTGGCGCACCGGAACAAATAATCGCCTAGTTCTACAAATGGTCCGCTTCGCTTCTGAGACCCTATAATGGTGTTGAACTCTCCTTCGCCAAAGCAACCCTCTTCCCGACTTTCATCAAGCTCGCTCCATGCCGACGCTGAAGAAGCCGATTGGCTAAAAAGGCGCTACCGAGCAAAGCCCGGTTGTCATGGTGGCATCCTCTCCTAGTTCTTCGGGTTTTGTTAATAATTCGAGCCAAAACCATAATAATGGTGGCGGCAAGAATAATCGCAAAAATAACAAAAACCGCGGGGGCAAACGAGGTGGTTCCGGTGAGCAACAAGCAGGCGGTGGGTCCCATCCGGGGTACAGTGGCCCACCACCACCGTGGGCCCAGCAGTGGGGCCAGTGGCAGTGGCACCCGCACTTCAAAGAAGCCGCTAACGCCAGTGAGCCGGGCCAACACCCAGGCCCAACGCCAGCTGCCAGTTGGCGCTTCACCGCCTGGGCTCAACAAAGAACAGATCCAAGACTTACGGCCCAAAGAAGATCACTGAATGGCGCCTCTGGGCCCCGCCCTCCGCAAGCCCATCATGCAGCAGGCGCCACTCGCATCGACATCGAGGCCGCGATGCACACGCTGGGATTGTCCCAACCTGATCCAAATTGGTACATGGACACCGGCCACTACTCACATGACTCGAATCAGGTACTCTCTCATCTTATTCCACCTTTGAGCACCCCTGAGGATAATTGTTGGTAACGGCAATATTCCAATTCTAGGGTATGGTCGAAAACATTATCTCCTCCTAATCCACCACTCCTCTTGAAAATACTTTACATGCTCCTAAATTGATTAAAAATTTAGCGCTCTGTCCTAAAATTCACAAATGACAATTGCTGCTGAATTTGATCCTTTCGGTTTCCGCCAAGGATTTCAAGACGGGAGTCATCTCACGAGGTGTGATAGTAGGGGGATCTATATCCTATCATGCCCTGGTTTCACCATCTAGTCCACCTCTTGCCATCGCCTTTTGGCACCATCTCTCCTTCCATGTGGTACATGCTCGTCCTCATCCGGGATCTTCTATTTTATCACTTTAAATAAAAATAGCTTTATTTCTTGTAAGGGTACAAGTCGACTCCAATTTGTCGGCCTTGTTCATTAGGAAAAATTGTTGTTGTCATTTGTAGACTCCACCTCCCATACTTCATGCCATTTGGACATTATTCATAGCGACTTATGGACATCTCCGTTTCTTAGTTCAATGGGTCATCGATATTATGTTCTCTTTTTAGATGATTATTCTAGATTTTTGTGGATCGTTTCCAATTGCGACAAATCACAAGTGTTTTCCGTCTTCATAAAATTTAGAGCGCCTTCATTCAGACTAATTCGAAAGAGAAATAAAAAATATTCAACGTGATAACGGGAAAGAGTATGACAATAGGGAGTTTCTGGAGTTTTGTGCTACTCATGGATAAATTTTCGCTTTTCATGTCCTCATACATCTTCACAAAATGGGAAAGCCGAACGCAAAATTCGTTCCATAAATAACATTGTCCTAACTCTCCTAATACATGCCTCCATACCTCCATATTTTTGGCATCATGCTCTACAAATGGCCACATATCTTCTTAACATAATTCCTTCTAAGGGTCTCATATATTCTTCCCCCTAAAAATACTATATAATAAGAACTCCATCTTATTCTCACCTTTCGGATTTTTGGGTGCTTGTGTTATCAGTTATTCCCATCCACCACAATTAACAAACTCTCAAAGTTCGGTCTTACTCCGTGTATTTTTGGGTTATCCGTCAAATCATCGTGGCTATAAGTGTTTTGATTTATCCTCCAAGAAAATCATAATCAATCGCCATGTCATTTTCGATGAAACTCAATTTCCATTTACGAAAGTTCATACTCCTAACCTAAGTCATATAATTTTTTGATGACCAAATATCCCCGTGATATTATTCGAATTTTTCGACATCTCCCCGTACTAAAATCCTCCAATGGGCCCATCGCCTCACGCCCAACAAGACGCACACCCAGTTATTCCAAACATGAACAGCCTTCAAAGAACTAGGGCTGGCCCACTCCCAGATCCGAACTGTCCAGGTTTAGTCCACCTCGATTTGGGCCAAGAAAGCCCATCGTCACGCCGATCGCCTGAGCCCGTAAAATTCCCAAAATTCCTTTAATTCTTCCTCGAGTCATAGACCGGCCACTGTAGTCAACGGGTATTTTTACACCTAAAAGACATTTTAATTTTACATTCTCGATGTCTCTAAATCCCCCTTGCCCCGCAATCCCGTGTCCGCATTAAATGACCCTAATTGGAAAATTGCTATGACCTGATGAATATAATGCTCTTATTGACAATAAGACGTGGGAGTTGGTGCCCGTCCATATGGTATTAATATTATCGGTCTATGTGGATTTTGCTCATAAGGAGAATTCAGATGGGTCCTTGCTCCCAGATAAGGCGACTTTGTCGGTGATGGTAAGACTAAAGAAAGTTGGTATTGATTGTGGTGAGACGTTTAGTCCCAGTAGTCAAACCGCTACCATTCGCAGACCGCACTTAGCTTAGCTCTTTCAAAGACTTGGCCGATTCATCGCTTAGATGTCAAGAATGCTTTTCATACGGAGATCTCAAGGAAAACAATCTATATGACACCGCTGGGTTTCAGGGATCCCAACCGACCTCATCATGTCCTGCTTGTTGAAGAAGTCATTATATGGGCTTAAATACTCCACGTGCCTGGTATACACGATTTGTCGATTTTGTTTCGACTATTGGGTTCACACATAGCAGTCGACAATTCTTTGTTCATCTACCGTGGTTCGCCATTGGCCTATATTCTCGTTATATGTGGATGATATCATCTTGACCGCTCCTCCGATGCTTTGCGTCACCATCATGGCCATGCTCATCTGAATTTGCTATGAAGGACTTAGGCCGTTGGAGTTATTTTGGGATTGCCGCCAAACGCCATCTCAGATGGCTTATTTCGCCTCAACGGAAGTATGTCACGAGATCATAGAGAGGGCTGGGATGTCATCCTCGTAAGTCCACTTCCACACCGGGTTGATGCAAACCCAAAGTCGAAGTGCCGCGAAGAGGTGCACCATCATGAGGACCCGACCCGCTATCGCAGCCTTGCAGGGCCCTCCAAGATCTTACCTTTACCGCACCGATATATTACATATGCGGTTCAAGAGGTAGTGTTTATTCATGCATGATCCCAGAGTTGAGCATTACATGAATGCAATCAAACGTGCATCATTCGGCATATATACAGGGACACCGGACTATGGGTTGCACTTGTATCCTTCATCTACATCCACACGTGTCTCTTACACTGATGTCATCAGCGGTTGTCCGACACCGACGGTCGACTGCCATCAGATGTTCCTTGGCAACAACTTGGTCTCATGGTCGGCAAACGTCAAGCAACTCGCCACGCCCAAAGGCGCAGGCGTAATATCGAGGGGTAGCGAATGTGGTCTCCGAGTCATGTTGGCTACGAATTTGCTTTTGGAGCTTCATTGTCCCATTCGTGAAGGCAACCTTGGTATATTGCGATAACATTAGTGCCATCTACCTTCTCGTAACCCGCCAACACCAATACACCAAGCATATCGAAATGGACATTCACTTTGTCCGTGAAAAGGTTGTAAAGGGTCAAGTTCGCGTGATGCCATGTCCCGCCTCGTTATCAAATTGCGACATATTTACAAAGGGTCTACCAATGGTTCTCTTTGAAGATTTTAGGATGGGCCTGTTTAAACCGCTACATGATCATGGTGTGAGTTAACGACGCATATACATGTGATATACACTAATATACATCAATGTATATCACACATATATATCACTGATATAAGGGGCAAATTGGGCTACTCAACAGACAAACAAATGGGATGTTCAAATTTATTCTCCAACATATCAATGCAATGCCCAAATTCCAAAGAATGATCACCACTGCAGAGGCCACTGCAAATAGCCATTCTAGGCCAAATTTCTTTACCAAGAATGATCAACCCACCTGCAGGCCATCGCAAATAGCCATTCTCGGCCACCCATCGAATGAAATAGCCTCAGCCCATCTCGGCCAAAATGAGTACAAAACAATAGTGTATATATGGTATATATATTTATAGTATATTGTAAGGAAAAGGATACCTTAATTAGTGTTATACACTTACCATAATTGTATAGTTAGAATTATGGTAGAATAAGGATTTAGAAATAGAATAGGAAAAGGATTTCCCTATTATGGAAATATGAACTTGTATATATAGCCTTTCAATTAATGAAAATAATCAAGGGGGTTATTTCTTTCAGTTGTCATGGTGTATAAGTAAAAACACTGAAGTGATCAACGCATGTGGCTGCTTCAACCGTACAACAAACTTAACAGCTTGTACTTCTGCATTGCCAAATTTTTGGGATCATTTCAATTCAAGAACTTTCCAGCTATATTGTTATCATAATCTTTTAGTTCCTCAATTAATTAATTTTCTTCCTTTCTTTTCTAAAATTAAATCGTGTCGAATGACATCATCAACCCAAAAGACGTTGCAGTTTCTTTATTCTATAAGAATTAATGCCATAGGAAATTTCATCCTGCAATAAGAAAGTCAAATTAACATTATATATGTGGGAGGCTTCTGTTATAATAAAGTAAGAAAAAAGTACTAAGAAAATGAAGACAAATGGTATAATATCCACTTAATACAGAGCTTTATGTTGAATTTCAGATAAGAACCAGAAAAGAAAAAGAAGTAATTGAACTCTAAGAACACAAGCTAGAATATGAAGAGTAGAGAGAAGATTTTATTTTCATTTCATTGAATGAAACTTATGTGTTATCCTTTTCAATACATGAGGATGTATTTATCCTCTTTAATCGAGGTTCAGTTCTCTTAACTGTAGCTAACAATTTTTAACTAACTTAACTAACTTTGAATCCTGTAACTAACTTTGAGACACCAACAGTTTTCTTTTCTTTTCTTTAGCTTCTTCAATCTCATTTCTTTTGTTCAACCCCCCCCCCCCCTCAAGCTAGGAGCTATGAAAATGTTGAGTAGTCCTACTTGGAACATAGATGTTGGTGTTGTAATATGTTTAGGCTTTTGTCAGTAAGTCGGCTGGTTGATTTGCTGTGTGAATGTACTCAGTTCTCACAAGACCTTGCTGGATCTTTTCTCTAATAAAATGAAGGTCAATCTCAGCGTATTCTGTCCTCTAATAGAAGATAGGATTGACTGATATTTGAATAGCAGACGTTCTGTCTGTGTATATTGTGACTGGTAGATTAATCTTGACTCCAATTTCCTTCAACAAACCAAGTATCCAAGGTAGTTATGCTACTGTTCCTGCTAGACTCATGTATTCAGACTCAGCAGAGCTTCTGCATTAGTAGATTGTTTCTTAGATTTTCATGATATCAAAAACTCTCCAAATTTAACCAAGTATCCTGTGACTGACTTCCTTGTTTGTGGACAAGCAGCCCAATCATCATCACAAAAGGCTTATATTGATTCTTGTGAACTACTTGATAACAACACACATTGATCTGGTTGCAGTTTGACATATCTAACAACCCTGAGAGCTGTATCATAATGAGATTTCTTTGGTTGTTGTAAAAACGGGCTCAGTGTTTGGACACTAAAAGCTATGTCTAGTCTAGTGACAGTAAGATATAATAACTTGCCTATCAGTCTTTGATATGAGGTTATATCTTGTATAACATGATCATTTGTACTTTGTGAATCATCTGTACCTTGTGTCTTAATAATGTAATCATCATACTATTTTGTTGTAAGCTTCACACCACAATCAATAGGAGTGTTTATAGGCTTTGCTTTTGATAACCCAAGTTCAGATATTAGCTCCAATGCATATTTTCTTTGATGCATTAATGTCCCTTTACTTGATCTGGCAAATTCAATTCCTAGAAAATATTTCAATTCTTTCAGATCTTTCATTTTGAAAGCTTGTTGTAAGACATGTTTTGTTTATTCTATTTATTCTACATGATCTCCAATAATCAGCATGCCATCTACATAAACGAACACTAGTATCATCCCTTTGTCTGTTTTATAAACAAGGAATGATCATAATTTGACTGTTGAAACTGCAAGTAAGGCTTCTGTGAGTTTAAAATTTCTCTGCCTTGGTACTTGTTTTAGACCATATAAGGATTTAATGAGCCTGCATACATGTTTATGATCCCCATGGCTATTGAATCCTTAAGGAAATTCAATATAGATTTCATCATTGAGATCCCCTTGTAAGAAAGCACTGTACACATTCATTTGATAGATGTGTCAGTGTCTAGCAAAAGCAAGAGATAGAATTGATCTGACTATTACCATCTTTACCACAGGAGAAAAAGTTTCTTGATAGTCAATACCCTCCTTTTGGATGTATCCCTTTTCCACTAACCTGGCTTTTAATTTTTCAATTTCACCTGAAGCTTTGAACTTAATCTTGTAGATCCACTTACAACCTATATATGTTTTTCCCTCGAGTAGACTAATAATGTCCCATGTGTGGTTATCCTGCAAAGCAGTAATCTCTGCCTTCATTGCCTCAATCCATCTAGGTACTTTTGAGGCTTCTGCATAGTTCTTTGGTTTTGTGACATCTACCAAATAGTCAGGTAGGCTTTATATTTAGGTGTAATTGAGTCATATGAAATGTAATTGGCTATTGAGTACTGAGTGTTTGAACTAGTTTTCTGAGTTATAATATCCTTCATCCAAATAGGAGGTTGCTTGGACCTTCCAGATTTTCTAGTATTCAGGTTAGAATTCACATTTTGTATGGTTTGACCTTGAGAAGAGTTTGATTGATCAGGATTATTTTTAGTAGTTTGTTGAGTGGTCTCAGTGTTTGACAGTGTAGCATTAATAATCTGGTGAGGAATATTTGTTTGAGTGGTTTGACTATGAGGAATAATAGGTGAGGTTGTTGTTTGAGTACTTGGTATTGGAGTAGTAATGGTATATATTATATCAGTATCAGGTAACACTGGTGAGGTATTAGATTGATCTTGAGACACTTGAAAAGACTGAAGTGGCTGATCATCAGTATTCTCATAGAGCATGTCATGTAGAAAAATTAGAGTGTCTGGTGTCTTTCATTTGAAAGGAAATTCACTTTCTCCGAAACTTACATCCTTGTTGACTAGAAAAGTTTTGTTATTCATATATAAATAATATATCCCTTTTGAATCTCTGAGTATCCCATCAACACAAGTCTTAACTATTGATTGTATTTTATCAGAAACTGTTAGATCTTTGGTATTGCATAAGCACCCTAATACTCTAAGATGAGATATAAATGGTTTCCTTTTATACAACATTTCATAGTGAGTAATTCCAATAACAGAAGAAGGAAGCATGTTTATAAGATACACAGATGCTTGCACACACAGTCCCCAAAACTTAATAGGAATACTAGCCTAAAGTCTGATAGCTCTTGTGATTTTTAAAATATATTTGTGTTTTCTCTCGGCTACACCATTCTATTATGGTGTATAAGAACAAGACCTTTAATGTATAATACCTAAATTAAGAAATAAGCTACTACATAATTCATTTATAAATTCAGTTCCATTATCAGACCTGATCATTTTTACTATTTTGTTATACTGAGTTTTGACAACATTTAAGAAGTACTGTAGCACAACACACACATCTGACTTCATTTTAAGCAAATAAATCCAAGTCATTCTTGTGAAATCATCTACTATTGTTAGAAAATATTTATTTCCATCATAGGTTTGAACTTTATAAGGGCCCCATACATCCATATGAATGAGATAAAAATAATATGAACTTTTAATACAACTAATATGGAAAATCACTCTACATTGCTTTGTACAAGGACACACATTACAATTATTAAGAGTGTGTACTATTACATTTGTTTGTGCAGTAATTAGTTTACTCAAAGTACTACTAGAAGTATGTCCTAAGCTCATATGCCACAATATTATTTCTTCTTCAGTAACTGTATCTGAATTTCCTCTAGTAGATAGGCCTAGCTTCAGATGTCCATTAGCTCATTCAACAGTTGACTTATTCAGCAGTATATACAATCCATCTTGGAGTTTACCAATCTCATTCACCCTCCCATTGTAAAGATTATGAAACATGCAAAAATCAGGATAGAAGGTGACTGCATAACTTAATTCCTTAATCAACTTAGTTACTGACATTAAGTTAAACTTAAACTGTGGCAAATAAAAGACATTGTTAAGGACACTTCTATTAGAGATTGTGCTAGAGCATGTATGTGTAACACACATATTATCACTATTAGGTAGATGAACCTTCTTAGAGTTGACAATTTTTCTCTATTGTAGCTTTATCTAACAATTCTATATTTGACACCATATGATTTGTAGCCCTAGTGTCTATAATTCATTATTTTAAAATACTAGAAACTAATAAAGCTTTATGTCTAGTGATACCTGCTGCATTTGTAGAAGGTTGAGAAACATTCTGAGCAACATTTTGATACTGAGTTTGGCTCACATTTTGGTTTAGCAGTTGGACAATCTGTTCATATTGACTCTTTGAGAACACATATGCTTCTCCTATCTAAACTTGATTCATGTTTCTTTCAGCATCTTGCCTAGCTGTAGACCCTGCAGTGTTTCCATAACCATCACCAACTCTGCACACCTTTGCAGTAGCATGTTCTTGACTTGTTTCCTCAACATACACATTATAGGCAACATGCTCCTTCATTTTGAACTTAAAACCAGGTGGATAACCAATCACCTTGTAGCAGTACTCTTTTGTGTGTCCTCTTAGTTTAAACACTTCACAATAGAGATTATAGTTCTTCTTGAAATTCTGAGAACCAGCCTTAGAGTATATAGCTGATAGATCATGACTTGAACTAGCATTGTGAGCATAATTATTGTAACCGTTTGGAACAATACCTAAGAGACTTGCTGACTTTGAAGACACATATTTTTTATTTTCATCACTTGTTATCATAGCATATGTCTTATTCACGGATGAAAATGGTGTCATTAACAAGATTTGACTCATTGCTTGCATATAATTCTCATTTAACCCCATCAAGAACTGATATAACTTCTGCCTCTGTAGGAATTCTACAAAATCTTTAAACCTTGGGCAACTACAACTTGGAGGTGGTACAAGCGACTGAAATTCTACCCATAGAGCTTTAAGTTTGGTAAAATATTCAGCCACACTAGAATTTCCTTGTGATAAAGTAGCTATCTCTCTATGTAGATTATAGGTTCTTGATCCATCGACTTTATCAAACCTTTCTTTCAGATCTTCCCAGACCTCATAAACAATATCAGCATACAACATTCCTCCAAGTAATCCATTAGACACAATGTTCATTTGTCAAGATTGCACAATGACATTAACTCTATCCCACTGTTCCCATAGTTCCTCTCTATAGTTTTCTTTCTTGCAACTTCCATTTACAAATCCTAGTTTATTTCTATCTAATAGAGCAATTCTCATAGACTTATTCCATAAAGCATAATTTTCAGAACTAATAAATTGAAATGAAATGAGAGACACACCACTTACATCAGAAGTTTGTAAATACAGTGGGTGATTATGATCCATTGCCAGTCTAGAACTGGAATTTGAGCCATTTGCATTCTGTACCAAATTTGGAGAATCTATCACACCATTTGCATTGAGGGTTGACATGGCTGATAATTCTTCAGAACTTTTAGTACTGATCTTGATGAATTACAGATGATCTTCTTGACTTTCAAATTCCAGAAGATACAAAGAACAGATTTGAAAAACCAGAAAATATAGAAATAGAAGAGAAAGAAATTATTCAAACAGAGAAGAGATGTCTTCAAGTAGTTGCGGAAGAAAGATCAATCAGTCGAGCACTAGATCATGCTCTGATATCATGTTGAATTTCAGATAAGAACCAGAAAAGAAAAAGAAGTAATTGAACTCTAAGAACACATGCTAGAATATGAAGAGTAGAGAGAAGATTTTCATTTCATTGAATGAATCTTATGTGTTATACTTTTCAATACATGAGTATGTATTTATACACATTATGCAATCTCTCTAAACTAATCTTTAAGATCATAACTGCTTCTTTAATCGAGGTTCAATTCTCTTAACTGTAGCTAGCAGTTTTTAACTAACGTAAATTTTGAATCCTATAACTAACTTTGTGACACCAACTATTTTCTCTTCTTTTCTTCAGCTTCTTCGATCTTATTTCTTTTGTTCAACACTTTAGTTTGATCAAAATTTTAATTATTACCTAACCATAGAAAATGGCCTTAGTGAAAGTATATTTATGTCCTAGAGACAATGTGTATTAGGACAAACGTACTTTATACACATTCTATTATTATTAATGGAGATTAATATTTTGGCATTTGCAATTATTGAATTATTATTTGATTGTTTGTAATTATTCATTAATGTGCATCCCTTGAGCTTACGTTGTCATTAATAGAGTGAGATATTCATGATAGAGCGTAACTCTTAAAATAGCCTCGACTAATGATCATCGAGAATGGGATATCGATGATATGTGATAAGTCGACATGTGGTCTGCATCACATCCTTAGAGGATGTAGTATGTCTCACCTGCTACGAGTAATGGCTACTCGTGATGGACACATGGATACTTTGGAAGTATTGGTATACCCTGCTGATATACTATTTGTTATACTTGTCTAAAGTATGATCAGCGTGTAGGAGATAGAAGTCCTTAGACTTGAGGTCAATACACGCCTTGTCTACAAAGTAATGTACTTTGATCCCATCCTAAGCTCAAATGCCTTATAGGTTGAGATATGGCTTGTATTGGGTACATTACGATGTGGATTGAAGGTGGTAGTTGATCCAAGATTAGGATTCATTCCTCGAATGTATATTCGAGAGAACACTCGGATTCTCAGTGATATTAGGTTGACTAAGTCGTTGGCCAACGCAATAGACATATTTAGAATATGGTCTAGTCGTCAACTAATATAGATGAGATACAATTATTAAGCCATTTGAATAGACACTTGACAAATTCTAAGCTTGATCGGGTGTGTCGTGAATAAAAGGATTTTATCTTACCACATAAAGGTTAAGTTTACTGGATTCGCGTAAACGTACTGCACATATTGAGTTCGTCTTCCGACGCCGTCTAGGAGTTCCGTGTAGACCTTAATTTGATTAATGTCGACATGAGAAGGCATGTAGGGTCACACTATGTCGATTGTCCATTTCGATCTAAGAATATATTGAGAGAGTAATTGAATGTTCGATTTGAAATTGAGATATTTAAATGAATAATGATTATTTTAATTAAGTCAAAATTAGATTTTGAATTTAATTAAGAATGCATGAAAAATAAATCGAGGCAGTGCAGGAGCACGTCGAACGCCGCGACGCCTCTGCCTCGAATTTTGGGTCAGGCCCAAGATCAAACCCTAATCCGGGTTGACCTATTTTTCAACTATAAATAGAGGCATTCACCTCATCATTCATACACTAATTTTCAGAATATCATTCTAAGCCTTAGAGACTTAGAATCAAATACTCTCTCGAACCTCTGTCGGATTTCCTAGCTTTCCGAAGGAGAAATACATTGAAGCTTGGAGCTTGCAATCGGAAGGGCAATTGCGTGTGCACCTCACAGTTGATAAAGATTCCAGATAATTCTAACTTGTAAGTATATGTTTTATGTTACAAGTTTAATTGTTGTATAACCATACCAGAAATGTTGTTGGGGTAAGTAAGAAACAAAACTTTTAAACTTTCGTTGTGCCTTAGTTATGTGTTTTGAACCCAACAAAATACTTCAGTGGTATCAAAGCTCAGGCTGGTTAAATGGTTATATAACAATTGAATAGAATAATAAAATTGGTTAAACATACAATTGGATTAAAATGAGTTTTCTTGAAATCCTAAATGTCTTGAACGAATGTTGACCTTTTGATTTCACCCTAAATTATCTCCTATGCTAACTCGAGGAAGTCATTCCGCTCTAACTCGAACTAAGCCAAAGTGCGTTGTCTGGCTCATTGCACGGTGCACGACTAAGAATGAATAAGAACGGACGATGGTCGATATTGGCGTTATTTATAATAGTGGGTGATGATAAAGGACATGTGGTTTGATCCCTAAATTGGATTTATGGATCGAACGATTCTGAGAATCAACACAGAAACGTTTGTCAGGACATGAGCGACGTGACCCTATGGTAGGGCGCCGAGGCGCTTGCAAGGGTTTCAAGGTGGCATTGATACTCCATAGTGGAGCGCCGCAGCGCTAATGCTTCGTTTCAAAAAGATGAACTCACAGGACAACAGGTGTCGCGGCTCCATGGTGGAGCGCCGCGACGCTAATGCATTTGCAGAAGCAGAAATGTTTCTGCCTCTGCAGCGCCGCGGCGCTAATGCATTTTTCCAGAAGCCGAAAGTCTACTGCCTCCGTGGCGCTGCGGCGCTAATGATTAGCACTGCGGCCCCACCTGTCCAGAAAAATAAATAAATTATGAGTTCAGAATGTTTAACCCAAGATTATTATTATACAATATATTATTTGATAAGTATACTGTTTATGTGCTAAATGTCAAAATATTTGTCATTTATATTTCTAGAATAGTATCCTCTATAAATGTCTGGGCAGGCGGCGCCCAGTGTTTGATTAAACCATCTTCTATTAAGCATATTGGGTTGACGGTTCCCAAACTATATGTGTTATTAGTTTTGCATGATGTTAAGATGTCATATTGGATATGACATAAAAGAGTTGATCTTGATTAAAACCTCGAATTAAAATATTCCCCAAAACTTTAAATACAAGTCTAAATTAAAACGCATCGTCCATTATAATTGTTAGAGTGCAAAATCCTTTTCGGCGATACGAGTATTTATGCCAAAGCATTTGCTCTAAGTATACGAGGACTCAGACTCTTTCATAGATGTGTTCTAATGTAAAGGTAAATGATAAACTTTTGTGGGTATTTACACTAAAGTGTTTGCTCACAAAGGCCAAATTTGCTTAGATACATAAACACAGTCGTGTAATGGGATTGACTTGCTTAGACAAATCTTGGCGCCAAAGTGTCGAACTAATCTAAGGACGCAAGATTAAATGTAATAATTTGATCAACCAAGAGTTGCGAATAAGTTTTGCAATTGGTTTAGAACCTACCAAGATATGTTATTGAAGTTATCAGCCAAAGCAAACGCGGAGATAGCATAGGCTTGGATCTTGGCCCATTATGACCTCAATTAATATAGGTATGTATTCTACCATGGGGTCGTAGAAGTATGTTAAAATAGTGGGAGCTAATTAAACAAAAGGCCTTGTTGATTAGCCTAAATGAATGTGTATAATAGGAAATAGATTTTGAATTTGATTTCCGGTCTATCTAGTTCTTCAGATTATAAAAGATGTCGAGCTTGTCGTTGAAAATGTTGATTGAGATGAATAAACTTACTGGACAAAACTACCTTGAATGACTAAGGAATTTGCGAATAGTACTCAGACAAGAGAAAATAGAATACGTGTTGGACACGGTGTTCCCAACAGTCTCTACGACATATTCTGACAAATATGCCTCTTTTGATAAATATGCTTACCAGAAACATCTAGATGATGCTACTTCGGCGCAATGCGTAATGTTGTCTTCCATGTCTATGGAACTTCAGAGACAGCATGAGAACATGGGGCTAAATGAGATGCTAGAACATTTGAAGAGTCTCTATGACTCTCAATCCCAGACAATGGAATATGAGTTGCTAATAGAACTCTTCAAGTGTAAGCTCAATGAAGGGGTCCGGTCTCACAGAACGTGTTGAAGATGATAGGGCTGATAGAGAGGCTTGCTTCGATTGGAACGAAGCTTGAAAAGAATGTCGCTACCACCCTCATCCTGAACTCTCTCACTCATTCCTTTGAGAACTTCATAGTGAATTTCAACATGAATGGAATGAATGCGACTTTGCCGGATCTGCAAAACATGCTCAAGACCTTTGAGTCCTCCACTTCCAAAGGCAAAGTTGTGCTCATGGTGGGCTTTTCTAGCCGACCAAATCCGAAAGACAAGGAATGGCAGAAGAAGAAGGGCAAAGCAATCGTTACGCCCTCAGCTATGAAGCCCAAGAGAGGTGTGAAGAAGAAGGTGCACGCGGCTAAAGATGAATACCTCAACTGCCATAAGAAGGGGCATTAGAAAAAGGACTGCACGACACCAGGAGGAGGAAAAACACCAGGTGCTCCTGCCTTTGGTGGACAAGGTATGTACGTTATTGAAATAAATATGTCTATAAATAACTCTCATTCCTGGGTATTGGATACCGCTTGTGGCTCACACATTTGTACAAATGTGCAGGGGCTAACTGATAGCAAGAAGGTTGGACCGAGAGAGGTAGACCTACGCGTTGGAAATGGAGCATGAGTGGATGCTGAGCGCGTAGGGACTTATAGATTAAATTTACCTTCCAGCTATTGTTTATGGTTGAATGATTGTTTTTATGTTCCCTCGTTAATGAGGAATATTATTTCTATCCCAGTGTTGGACATGAAGGGTTTTCTTCGTATATTTATAATGGCAGTTACGTACTGTCTTTTAATAATGTTATATATGGAATTACTCCTCTTGTGGAATGATTATATGCACTGAACTGTAGTTGAAAGATATTCAATGTACAAAATAAATGAGCCAAGACAAGTAATAGAAACTCTACCTACCTATGGCACTGCAGACTTGGTCATATCAACGAATCAAAGATAGTAAGATTGAGGAAGTTAGACTACCTCGAACCATTTGACTTAGAGTCTTATGGTAACTGCGAATCTTGCTTGAGAGGAAAGATGACCAATAAACCACTTTCTGGGAAAGGTGTACGAGCCAAATAAGTGCTTGAGTTGGTCCATACTGATGTATGTGGGCCATTCTCAACTCAAGCTAAATGAGGCTTCTCATACTTTATCACTTTTACTGACGACTTCACAAGGTATGGATATGTGTATCTTATGAGACACAAATTCGAGGCTTTTGAGAAGTTCAAGGAGTACAAGTAAGAAGTAGAGAAGCAATTTGCGACAAGTATCAAGACCCTTCGATTAGATCGAGGAGGTGAGTACTTGAGCAAGGATTTTCTAGATTACTTTAAGCTACATGGAGTCCAATCTGAATGGACACCTCCAGGAATGCCACAGATGAATGGTGTTGCCGAAAGGAGAAACCAAACCTTATTGGATATGGTTCGATCCATGATGAGCTCATCAGCTCTACCGACATACCTTTCTATACAAACCTCTATATATATTCTGAACAAGATTCCTTCCAAGTCAGTAGAAAATACACCCTATCAGATATGGTGTGGCAAGAAGTCATCTCTTAAACATATGAGACTCTGGGGGTGCCCTGCATATGTTAAGAAGATGCTCACTGACAAGTTGGAATCTAAAAAGTGAGAAATGTAACTTTGTGGGGTATCCAAAGGAAACTAAGGGATACTATTTCTATCTTCGTGGAGAACATAAAGTCATTATTTCCAGGAACGCAACTTTCCTTGAAGAATAATATGTCTACAAGGAACATAGCTGCACAGAGATAGAACTTGAAGAAATTCAAGAACCACAAGATAACACAGAAAATGAACCCTTGTCGAATGACCTAAACAAGGATTAAGTGGGAGTATCTGGTGAAGACTGGGTACTTAGAGTACGCCCTTCAGCCAGTGGGAGTGCTATGAGAGATAGTGCAGAAATGTAAAGATCTCATACACAACCAATGGAAGATGATACATTGGTTGTACATCATTCCATTCAGGATATACATGAAAATGACATTCCTGAAAACTCTCAAGGTGATGGATTGTCCAAACACACAAAGACCTTCTGATAATCAGAATGAAACAAATACTGAAACGCAGAATATTCAACTCCGTACGACAACTAGGACTCATCGTCCACCTGAAAGACTTAATCTCCTTGTTGAAACAAACAATGAGATAGATATTCCTAATGACGATGAACCTACAACCTACAACGAAGCTATGTTGGACATTGATTCGCAGAGATGTCAAGAAGCCATGAAATCTGAGATGGACTCGATATACATAAATCATGTTCGGAACTTGGTTGATTTGCCAACAAGGGTTAGACCCATATGATGCAAATGGGTCTTCAAGAAGAAAATTGATGCATATGGCAAGGTACAGACTTATAAAGCAAGATTGGTGGCTAAAGGTTATAATCAACGGCCTAGGGTCGATTATGATGAAACCTTTTCACCTGTTGCTAAGATTAAGTCCATTCGTAGTTTGCTTGCAGTAGCTGCATATTATGACTATGACATTTGGCAGATGGACGTCAAGACAGCTTTTCTCAATGGTAATCTAGTTGAGGATGTGTATATGAAACAACCTGAGGGTTTTTCAATTAAGTCCAAACCAAATGATGTATGCAAGCTACAAAAGTTCATTTATGGGCTTAAGCAAGCCTCGAGGAGTTGGAACATTTGCTTTGACAAGGCTATCAAGTCATTTGATTTTGTCAGAAGCAAAGAGAATCCATGTGTTTATAGTAAACGTAATGATGTGAGTATTGCCTTCATTATCATATACATAGATGACATATTAATAATGGGAGACAATAAAACTCTCTTGCAGTCAGTAAAAGAGTGGTTGTCCAGTACCTTCATGATGAAGGATTTAGGTGAAGCCTGCTACATTCTGGGGATTTGGATCTATAGAGATAGACCTAACAGATTATTGGGGCTTTCACAGTCAGTCTACATAGACAAAGTGATTAGACGTTTTTCTATGGAAAATTCCAAGAAAGGCGGTCTACCTATGGGACAAGGCATCAAGTTATCTAAGAAGGATAGTCCTTCTAATTCTATAGAACTTGAACGCATGAAAATGATCCCATATGCTTCGGCTATAGGATCAATCATGTATGCCATGACCTGTACTAGGCCAGTTGTGGCCTTTGCACTTAGTATGACTTGCAAGTTCCAGCAGAATTCTGGGGAAGAAAACTGGAAGGCAGTCAAGAGTATTCTTAAGTATCTTAGACGAACTAAAGATTACTTCTTAGTCTATGGTGGGGAAGAGAAGCTAATATGTACTAGGTACGCTGATGCTAGCTTCCAAACAGATGTTGATGACTACAAATCTCAATCAGGTTACACATTCATCTTCAATGGTGGAGCAGTAAGCTGGAAAAGTTCCAAACAAGCTACAACTGCTGATTCGACAACAGAAGTTGAGTACATTGCTGGATCGAAAGCTGGTAAAGAAGCTGTCGCGATATCTGAGTTTCTGAAGGAACTAGGGGTTGTTCCAAGTGTCACTTGTCCAATAACAGTTTATTGTGACAACACTAGTGCGATTGCGCAATCTAAGGAACCAAGATCAACCAACAGAAATAAGCATGTGTCAATGAAGTACCACATACTTAGGGAGATGGTGGAGACTGAAGAGATTAGATTAGACTATGTTCCCACGTACGATAATCTAGCTGACCCATTCACTAAACCATTAAGCTTAGTCAAGCATAATGGTCATTTTGAAAATATGGGCATTAGATATGTTGGAGATTGGCTCTAGGCCAAGTGGGAGATTGAAAGTATATTTATGTTTCAGAGACAATCTGTATTAGAACAAATGTACTTTATACACATTCATATTATTATTAATGGAGATTAATATTTTGGCATTTGCAATTATTGAATTATTATTTGATTATTTGTAATTATTCATTAATGTGCATCCATTGAGCTTACGTTGTCGTTAATAGAGTGAGATATTCATGATAGGGCGTAACTCTTAAAATAGCCTCGACTAATGATCATCGAGAATGGGATATCGATGATATGTGATAAGTCGACATATGGTCTGCATCACATCCTTAGAGGATGTAGTATGTCTCACCTGCTACGAGTAATGGCTACTCGTGATGGACACATGGATACTTTGGAAGTATTGGTATACCCTGTTGATATACTGTTTGTTATACTTGTCTAAAGTATGATCAGCGTGTGGGAGATAGAAGTCCTTAGACTTGATGTCAATACGCGCCTTGTCTACAAAGTAATGTACTTTGATCCCGTCCTAAGCTCAAATGCCTTATAGGTTGAGATACGGCTTGTATTTGCTACATTACGATGTGGATTGAAGGTGGTAGTTGATCCAAGATTAGGATTCATTCGTCGAATGTATATTTGAGAGAACACTCGGATTCTCAGTGATATTAGGTTGACTAAGTCGCTGGCCAACGCAATAGACATATTTAGAATATGGTCTAGTCGTCAACTAATATAGATGAGATACAATAATTAAGCCATTTGGATAGACACTTGACAAATTCTAAGCTTGATCGGGTGTGTCGTGAATGAAATGATTTTATCTTACCACATAAAGGTTAAGTTTACTGGATTCGCGTAAACGTACTTCATATATTGAGTTCGTCTTCCGGCGCCGTCTAGGAGTTCCGTGTAGACCTTAATTTGATTAATGTCGATATGAGAAGGTTTGTAGGGTCACACTATGTCGATTGTCTGTTTCGATCTAAGGATGTATTGAGAGAGTAATTGAATGTTCGATTTGAAATCGAGATATTGAAATGAATAATGATTATTTTAATTAAGTCAAAATTGGATTTTGAATTTAATTAAGAATGCATGAAAAATAAATCGAGGCAAAGGCAGAGCATCGCCGAGCTGGGCGCCCATACCCTAGGCCGCGTGCAAAGGCAAAGATGTCGAGGCGCGCGCCCATACTCCTAGGGTCAGCGCGCTCGCTTTGAATTTTGGGCCAGGCCCAAGGTCAAACCCTAATATGATTTTGACCTATTTTTCAACTATAAATAGAGGCATTCACCTCATCATTCATACACTAATTTTCAGAATATCATTCTAAGCCTTAGAGACTTAGAATCAAATACTCTCTCGAACCTTTGTATGATTTCCTAGCTTTCCGAAGGAGAAATACTTTGAAGCTTGTAGCTTGCAATCGGAAGGGCAATTGCGTGTGCACCTCACAGTTGATAAAGATTTCAGATAATTCTAACTTGTAAGTATATGTTTTATGTTACAAGTTTAATTGTTATATAACCATACCAGAAATGTTGTTGGGATAAGTAAAAAACAAAACTTTTAAACTTTTACTGTGTCTTACTTATGTGTTTTGAATCCAACAAAATCATTTACTTAGTTCCGGCGAAGCCCAGCTAATGCCTAAAGGAAAATAAAAGAGTTGTATGATTCAACTCAACAACCCCAAAACAAAAAGATTATAGAATAATCACAACCACACACTTTTACTTTTCTTTCCTAATAAAATAAGTACCTCATCATAGAAAATTAAACACGTGAAATCACACAGTGCATCATCAGAATGACGATGATAATATTAAATATTTTAAGTATAAAATACTTGTGGGATTTGTATCTAATTTGATCCCTTAAGAGCTGGCTCTTGGATCAGGTGATCTGTAATGATAAAATAAATAAGTAAAAGGATAAAAATAAAGGAAGAGAGAGGAGAAAAAGGGAATTCTTTATCCAGACTAATTTTATATTCCAGAATCTCTGCAATTGGCATTGGAAAAAGAATGTACTTTTAGATAATCCACAAAGCACAATTTTTTTTTCATTTTCAAACATATCATACTGATAGAATATAATATTTGATAGAATAATTGTGATTTGTACTTAATCTTTTGGTATATTTTGTATATGGTAGGTGTATATTTAGTTATTTACTACCTTAATTCTAGCCTAGGAAGATGCGTGTATCATGGGTATATTTACTACCTCTTTGGCGTGCATTGCTGAAGGATGGTGGCAACACCGTCATATGATTCGTTCAAACCTGTAATAAGTTGCATGAACAATCGTTGATTAGTGACTGGTGCACCGAAGTTGGAGAGTTGGTCGGCAAACATCTTGAATTCTTGACAATAGGTAGACACGTTTGGGAAATCGTCCTGATAAACGTCCTTGAACTAATTTTGAAGGTATAACGCTCGTTGAGTTTTTTTGTCGTGGAAAATACTGTCTCAATGATGGTGTGCAACAGATCATTAGATATCGTGTCGTAGATCCACTGGAGGATGGCTGCGTCCAAACGAGACCAGAGTGCATCATCAGAAGTCAAAGCCGATGGAACGTCTGTGGACTTCGGCGTGGGAGGGATGATGTGGTCGGTAACTTCATAAACATGACAATGGATCTTAAAAATCTCTGCCCACGAGAAGTATTAACCCTTTTCCATCTCAAGAGTCACAAGGATGAAGTTTTTAATGTTGTTTACCGCAAGTGCCGGATGAAATTTGATTTTGTCAGCCATGAAAGAGGAAATTTAGGAGGAAGAAGGAGGGAGAATGGCAAGAAAAACTAGGGTTCTGTCGTGGGAAAAAGAGGGGGGTGGCCGAGAGAGGTCGGCGGCTAGGGTTGCGATTTGGGCCAGGTGCCGACGTGGAAAAATGTGACGGCCGAGAAGGTGTATCAACGGCTAGGGTAGGGTTTGTAGTTTTAGGCTACTGATACCATAAAGGAATATATTCTTTGATTTTATTGATAAATGATTTACAATATATATAAGGTTACAAGAATATTTATTTTGATACGTAACTAATTACCTAATTATAAAAAGATTATAATTCTATCTAAAATAAGAGATATACAATTAATACAATTAATGAAAAAAAAATATTGAGAAATATTCTATTAATCCTCAGCGATCGAACAAAACATTAATCTTGAACTCACATAATTCATTATATGTTTTTAGGAATTTAATCCCCTTATAATATCAGCGGCGTTGGATTATTTCTTCCCATGATATAATGAAATTTAACTTTGTTGGAATAGAGGCTCCATCAAACTTTGGACACCAAGGTCGAAGCAAATCTCACGAAGACTCTTTTTTTAAAAAAATAAATGGAGAAGAATTAAGAGTGAGGGAGAAATTTCAAAAATTGATGATCAAATCTGAGGTTAAGCCTCACATCAATATATATGATTAGGTGAGATGAGATGTTGTGAGCCTTTTTCTGATGCCTTTGACGAAAAAGTCATGAAAGAAAAAATACTTATTAATCCAAAAAGTAATCAATTAATCAGATCATTTGATCTAATTTGAATTTATGAGAAAAATTTGGTGCCCTTACGAAAAAGTCACGAAGGGAAAAAAAAATGTTGGTCTAAACGTTAATTAATAAATCAGATCATCTTACTACGAACTTGAATTTGAAGACCAAAACAACGACGTTGCATAGCTTACTTTCTTCCCAACTCTTTAAGTTCAAAAATATCTTTTTATATAACTACAATAAATTCTTCTTTTTCCTTCAATATTAAATACATTTCTTCATTTCCCTATCAAAATCCAAAATGTAGGAGACCTTCCCATTCCTGCATCAAATTTTAGGACTTTACCCTTTTGCTTATCGTACGATTTAAAGACTTCTATAGCAAATTATTCTACATCTCAAAAACATGGCATTTCTTTTTAAGAATTCTTTTATTCTAAGTTTTGTTTTATTCCGATTGACAAACACTCGATAAACATTCAAAATAATTAAATTGTTAAGAGTCTCACATCGGATATGGAATGAGAACATGGACTCCTTATATGGCTTGAGCAATCCTCTTCCCTTTGAGCTAGCTTTTGGGATTGAGTTAGACACAAGATCTATTATTTACATAGTATCAGAGCTAGACCTATTTCAATTCTTTGTTCATCGATGTTGGGCCCTCAAATTATATTATTCACGCTCAAGTTAACAAGGTCTGGGCGTGCAGGGGAGTGTTAAGAGTCTGACATCGGATATGGAATGTCAACATGAACTCTTTATATGGACTTGGACAAGCCCCACCCTACAAGCTAGCTTTTGGGGTTGAGTTAAGCTCAGGTTTCATATCATTACATAAACTATGAAATTCAAAGATATTCTGATTTTTTTCATATCCTATGAGTCCTATGAAAAATATTAAATTTGTTACATGAAATATTAAAAATATGATAACAGAATATCTAATTAATACATAGTTAGAAAAAACCTCTTAATTTCGTAGATTACGGCATACTAATAAAGATAATGGTACAAATTATTAGATTTAATCTAAAAGGGTTTCCTCTATGACAAATGGGTTTGATGAGTTGGAGTTGACTGGTTGATATATTAATTACTCTGTCGGTTCCAATTTATATTATACAATTTTTTTTAGTTATTTTCAAAATAAATGATACATTTTTTTATGTAACAATAATTTAACTTTAAATTTTACCTTTACGTTTAAAGATATGATTTATAATTACACAAATATCTTTGATTTGTTTTAGATCATAAAATTTAAAAATCTTTATTTATTTCTTACACTTCATATCTAATCAAACTGCATTATATAAATTGGGACGGCAGAATAATTGTTTGAAAATTTTGCAACCAAGAAAAACAATAGTTTAAAAAAAAACAAGAAAAATGATAGATACAACTAGTCATGAATATTTAGGTAGGAGAAGTGGGTAGTGTTGGGATGAGCTGTATTTCCTTTGTTAGCATTGATGCTCTCCCCTGAGCTGTCCCTTTCTCTAACTACCTGACCTAAAGCCAACCCTTTTCTTTTTGTAGGATAAAAGAGAAAAGAATGGACTAGTTCTTTACTTCTTTATTTACCTTACAATTATTTATTTTATTTTGTAATCAAAATTTGTGGGCTCCATTTATTTTGAATCGTGTCGAATAAGTTCACATAGGAAGTAAAGTATTTTCTATCAAGAAATTCTTTTCCAAAACTTGAACTTGAAACGGTCACAAAGGGAGTAAAGTGCTTTCAATCAATAAATTATTTTTCAAAACTTGAACATGAAACCGCTAATTATAGACACTTCATTCATTTCAAAATGTTTGTCTTAGTTTCATTTTTAGTATGCTTCAAAATGAATGTATTTTACCTTTTCGATAACTCTTTTATTCTAATTTTTTAAATGACATGTTAAACATCCCAAAATTAAAGTATATTTTAGTATATTCTACCTATCTTTAGTTAATAACGATATACTTTTTTTTTTAAACTTCGTACAAAATCAAAAATTAAATAAATATTTTAAAACGGATAGAGTATTTGAACATATATGTCTTTGTGGTTGCCTTATTATTGTTTGTCCTCTTTAGGTAATTTCACCTTTATTTCCCATATTTCTTCCCCTCTCTCTATGACCACTTTCGTATTGTCTACAGTATTTCTATTGGTCCCCTTCTCTGACTGTCCTTACTGTGAATGTCAGGTTGGCTAGGGAAAAAGAAGTGGACAATGTCTTTTGTGGGGTGATAGTTGACACATGTTCTATGGTCTCAGATTCTTGTGTTCCAAGTGTTACTGCTTAAACATGTTGGATCAAACAACCATATCTATTACTTCCTCCGTCCCATAATAAATTTCATCTTATAAAAAAAAATATATTAAGAAATTAATAATATAAGGAAAAGTTTACAAAACTATCCTTATTTAATAAAAATATATTATTTTTCTCCTTTGATTAAAGCATGCATGTTATTTATGTCTTGAATAGAAGACTTGTCAATAAATATTTTTGAATAGAGAACTTGTCATTTTTTGTCTAAAAATATAGTAGGAAAAAGATAATCAATTTATGTCTTGAATTTCTAAGATGACACTTATTTTCGGATAAATATTTTTTTGTTAAGTTGACATTTATTATGGGACGGAGTGAGTATATATATTAGTGAATATTAATAGAATATTCACAATATATTTGTATTTATTAGTTTTGTATAATTTGGTAATTATAGGATCCATCTTGTATTAGGATTTCACATTGTACACAATATATATATATATATATATATATTTATTGTATTAATGAGAAAGGCTCCCCAAAGGAAATTAATACAATTCTACATGATATCAGAAGTCAAAACTTCCTCCCTACCCTAATCCCCTCAATTCTAGCCGCCTCTTCTTTATCAAGCTGAAATCCGATCAGATACCACCTGTATACACCGATATCTGATTAATATACAACCTCCCCAACTTTCTTCTTTCTATAACAAATCGATAAACACCTCGTATACGGCCGCTACTGCCTCACATACACCACAAATATACGCCCCCGAACCCCAACGTATTTTTTTCGGCAAGCATTCATGGCGGAGATTAATCACGACGATTTTACGGGCAGCGGTAGAAACGCTACAGGGGACTGGGCTGCCAGCCGAGTCCCATACCCAGCGGCCCAATGGCACCATCAACAGCCCAACAACCTGTCATCGGGCCACTCAAATGCACAACCGATGGGTCATAGGCAGGGCCAATTTCATCCGGTTAGGGATGGCAACGGATCGGATCTGGACCGGATCCTACTAGATCCAGATCCAGATCCATTTTTCATACATGGATCCAGATCCATCGGGTCTATAAAAATCATATCCAAATTCGGATCCATCGAATCTATCGGGTCCACGGATCGGGTCTGGATCCACATGTAATTTTTTTTGCCTTGAATAATATTTTCACATGTTGAAACTTTTTTGACAAAATGAAACTCAATCTGATTGAAAATTATGGGCACAAAATAAAGGATTCATCTCATTCAATAAGATAATCGAGAATTATGGGCACAAAATAAAGGAAATACTTATAAAAATTTTACATTCTAAGAAAATAGAAATTATGGGCACAAAATAAAGGACTCATCCTTAATTGATTATGGGCACAAAAGATAAACTACAGTGAAAAAAAGATACTCCACTCATTCAAATTTAGATATAATATCTACAAAAGAAGGCATGCAGGCTATTGTGAATTTTATGGTTCATATATATATAATTTACAACACTTGTTCTACACCACAAAAAGTGAAAGAAAATAAAACAGAGAAAGCAAACTTACTACTACTAATAAGTAGAAGCATTTTTTTCAAATGAATTTATTAAAAGTTCTTCTAACAAGTCAACACCTAAGTCTTCAAAATCCAGAACTGTTTTCTTTTCCTATTTCTCATTCTCTTCAAAATTTTCATTCTCATTTTATGTTTTTCCTTTAAAGCAGCTGTTGGAGACAATCCATCTTGGCTAAAAAAAATCAATATTTCTAGTGATTCTTGGACTTTTTCCATAGGAAAATTGAAAAGTGCTAAAGGACCACGCATTGAAAATGCAGCTTGATCATAAGCTAAAGCAGCTTCTTCAGCAGTATCGAATGTTCCTAGTCATATCCTAACTCCACTTCTTGTTGAATCCCTTATTTCTGTTGCATATTTTCCCCATGGTCTCTTTCTGACTCCTATATAATGCTTTTCTTCATCTTTTTCTTCTTTGTGTTCTGCGTCTTTTCTCTTGATGGAATATGATGTCACATCTTCGTCGTTACTTCCTTTTGAGGAATTAATAGTCTCTGAAGATGGCAAACTTTTTGGTATTCGATGATTATGATCATTCAGCTAGGAGTCAAATTCTCATATCCAAAATTGGTCTAGCAAGAAATTGAAATTTGTGAATTGAAGGGATAAAATACAGAAATTATGAAAATTTTTAAGAAAATACTTATAAAATTACATTTTAGGTTATGGATATATTTAATAAAAAATGGATCAACGGGTCGGATCTGGACCGAATAAGGATCTCAAATACAAGATCCAGATCCGTCAGATCCAAATTTTAAAGATCCATATCCTATAAAATGGATCTGGATCCAGACCGGGTCCAGGATCCACTGCCATCTCTACATTCGGTCCATATCCCTGAAGCCAAGCAGCGGCCCAACAATTTGGGACCGATACCACCAGGCCACAGCCGACACGCCCAGTATCCTAGGGCTCATCAGCCCGTCCCATGCCCAGCCCAAGCCGATTTAGGCCAGGCTTTTAGCACTTTGACCTGTCAACAAACCGATAATGCGTGGTATATGGACACGGGCGCCACATCTCATCTCACCAACAATTCTGATAATATTCCTCAACTGCGCAAGTTACAAACTCCACAATCTATTATGGTCGGTAAATGTCATCGCATTCCAATACAACGATTTGGCCACACCCTTACCCCACCACTGCATCCCCACTTCTATCTTAAAAATGTCTTTTATGCCCTAAACATCATTAAAAACTTAATCTCTGTTAGAAAATTCACCATCGATAATTCTGTCTCAATTAATTTTGACCGGTTTGGGTTTTCTGTAACTGACCTCTGTACCGGGAATCTTCTGACACGATGCAATAGTGAGGGGGACCTCTATCATTTCATATCATCGTTCGATGTCAGTATTAACCCTCCCACCTCTCTAGCAGCCCTCGTCACTCCTCCCATTGCTCTCGCAACAATATCTTCATCAACGTGGCATAGTAGACTTGGTCATCCGGGTGCTCATATCTTTGATTCCCTTCGAAACCGAAATTTAATTCATTATAATAAAGAGAAACTTTCCCATAATTGCTCATGTAATCTAGGGAAACATGTCCGACTACCCTTTACACCTTCTCTTAGTATTACTTTCTCTCCCTTTGATATTATTCATGCCGATTTATGAACTTCCCCTATAACTAGCAACTTAGGCCACAAATATTATTTGATATTTCTGAATGATTTATCTCACTTTATTTGGGTCTATCCACTTAAACTCAAATTTCAGGTGTTCTCCAAAATTATTGAATTTCGTACAATGGTCAAAACGCAATTTGAGAAAGATATCAAAATATTTCAATGTGATAATGATTGTGAATTCAATAATTCTCTGTTTCATAAATTCTGTGCGGCTAACAGCATGTTCTTTTGTTTCTCGTGCTCCTATACCTCCTATCAAAATGGAAACGCCGAAAGAATTCTCCGTACCATTAATAACATGGTCCGTACCCTTCTTTTTCATGCGTTTCTCCCCTCGTCCCCCACATTTTAAGTATATGCATTAAAAATGGTATAACATATTCTTAACATCTTATCCACCCATGCAATTCAAAATAGAACACTCACCGAAATTATCTACCGCCGGATCCCTCGCTATGATCACCTTAGAATTTTCGGTTGTTTGTGTTACCCAAATCTGACATCCACGCCCCCCACAAACTAGCACATCGATCCACTCTATGTGAATTCCTAGGTTTTCCGTCGAACGATAGGGGGTATTTGTGCTATGAACTATCCACCGAAAAAAATCATAATCTCACGTCACGTCACCTTTGTTGAATACGTTTTCCCATTCGACAACATTCAAAAATTTCGAGTCACTGATTATAAATTTATCGATGATTCTGACACATCACCGCTTGTCCACCATACTCTACGACATGCTACTACTATTCCAGCAGCAATCGACAGTGTTCAGCCACCGTTTGCCACTAACCCCACTGTTCAGCCGCCGTCTGCCACCAATCGCACTATTCAGTCGATGTCTACCACCAATCCCATTATTCAGACACCGTATGCCACTACCAGAAATTGGTCGAACTGTCATTCGTCCTTACCGACTGCCGGAGCCAACACCAGGCATCTTCCCGTCATCCGCCACCTGCTCAGTAATCCGGCGACTATACCATCGCAGCCATCTCCGGCAGCTACCTCCCATACGTCATCAATGCCACATGCCACCTCCAGTGGCCTTCATACATAGTATTGATTCCCGTTGATTTCCTCTGTTTCCTTCGGCAATCGACCCACTAAGTCTCTGACACATCAACATGTCTCACCCAATATTCTGCCATTATCGAACTACGCATCTGTCACCCCTGAACCGTTGGGTCTCCCATTCCCGGTGTCCAACCAGTCGCCTGCTCTATCTCCCACACTCATGCCAGAAAACCTGACCCTATACCCAGATCACCATGTACCGGAAACCACCACATACCAACCCAATTCAGATTTCCTACCCGACATGGCCACCTCCCATCAATCATCATCACCAACATCTCGCCACATCTCCCATCAGTCACTGTCACCGACCCTTCCCCCTATAGTACCCTCACCTGACCCGAACACCATCCCAAATATCGAATTTTCCCCTGCCCCTACCCTCATGTACCACATGGAAACCCGTGCCCTACACGGGATTTTCAAACCTAAAATCCAATTCAACCTATCCACCCAAACAATATCCCCAATTCCCAAAAACCCAAAATTAGCCAAACTTGACCCAAATTGGAATGCAGCCATGTGTGAGGAATTTAATGCTTTAACATAACAATACACATGGGATTTGATTCCTATACCAGATAGGGTGAATGTGATCCGATGCATGTGACTTTTTCGTCACAAATATCGAGACAATGGTGATCTATAGAGATATAAGGCGAGACTTATGGCGAATGACATGAATCATCACAAGGGTATTGATTATGGTGAGATATTCAGTCCGGTTGTTAAACCATCTATCATTCACACAGTTCTGAGTATTGCTATGGGTAAGCATTGGTTGATTCATCAGATTGATGTGAAAAATGGGTTTCTACATGGGAATTTGAAATAAACTGTTTACATGCACCAACCGCCTGGATTGTCCATCCAGCAACCCCTAAGTATGTATGCCGTCTCTGTAAGTCACTTTATGGTTTGAAACAGGCCCCTTGAGCGTGTTATGAACATTTTGCACGGTACTTCATGCAGATTGGGTTTATATGCAGTAAATGTGATAATTTCTCTATTTATTTTTTATCGAGGTAGTAACATTGCTTATTTGTTATTATATATGGATGACATTGTGCTTACTGCCTCATCTGATTTGTTGAAAAATGAGATTATTGCATTACTTAAGACTGAATTTGCGATGATGACTTGAGGACGTTGAGCTATTTTTTGGGGATATCAGTGACTCATTTTGTAGATACTATGTTTTTGTGTCAGCTCAAGTATGCAGAGAAAATAATGTACAAGGCTAAAATGGCTAAATGCAAGATCATGTCCACACTGGTGGATTCTAAATCAAAGCTTAGTGTTGTTGATGGTAATCTAGTGTTCGATCCCACACTCTACAGGAGTCTTGCAGGTGCACTACATTATCTTACTTTTACCAGGCCTGACATTGCTTATGTTGTTCAGCAGATATGCTTATTCATGCATGCCCTAAGGAGCCTCATTTTACCGCTCTTAAGCGTATCATTCGATATGTTAAGAGCACACTTGATTATGTATTGCATCTATATCTCTCAGCACCGACTAGGTTGTTATCATATACGGATGCTGATTGGGCAGGCTGTCCGGACACACGACGCTCCACCTCCGACTACTATATGTTCTTAGGGGATAATCTCATTTCTTAGTCTGCCAAGAGGCAAGCCACCTTATCCCGTTCGAGTGCAGAAATAGAGTATAGAGGCGTTGCAAATGTTGTTACTGAGATCTGCTGGCTCCGAAACCTTTTTTTGGAGCTCCAGTGTCCCTTGCGTAAGGCGTCTTTGATATATTGTGATGGCATATCTGCTGTTTATTTATCTCACAACCCGGTTCAACATCAGCGAACCAAGCACATTGAGATGGATATACACTTTGTTCGTGAGTAGATTGCTATCAGACATGTCAAGGTATTGCATGTGCCCTCTTCATATCAGTATGCGGATATATTCACTAAAGGACTACCTAGACAACTATTCCTCGACTTCAGATCCAGCCTAAGCGTCCGACCTCCTCCCGCTCTTACTGAGGGGGTGTATTAGTGAATATTAGTAGAATATTCACAATATATTTGTATTTATTAGTGTTGTATAATTATGATAATATATATATATATATGAGAAAAAAGGAAATTAATGCAATTCTACAATATAGTCCATCCGTCCCAATTTAAGTGTCTTACTTTCTTTTTTGGTCTGTTAAAAAAAGAGTGCATCTTTCCATAATTAGTAAATTTTTAAATCGCAATGCAAGTTTGAAACCACAAAATTTAAAGGACCCACACATCTTTAATTTAAGATTATAAGATCTAAAAGTTTTCTTTTATTTTTTAAATTACGTATCAAATTAAATTAAGACACTTAAAATGAGACGAATTGAATACTTTTCTTTTTTCAAAAAAAGAAGAAGAAGGTGTATGTCTATATGTACGGCGAGCAAAATAGGTGTGGTAAATTCTGTTCGGTGAGTGTGTGACAATATAGTAATAGTGGCACATCAATATCAAAGATTTTCTTTCATAGTGCAGTCTTCTTACTGCCTTTTAGTTGCTGTTGTTGACTCTAATATCATGTAAATAATAAATTTTAAACCTAATTTAACTTAAAAACTAATTTGTAGGATGTGAATTGTCCATATAAGGAGTTCATGTCCGATGTGAAATTCTTGAGCATAGGTATAATGCATACATATGTGATAATGTTATCTATATAAGTAGGCACAGGTGGTGTTGGGATTTGGAGACTAAAAGAGGCTTTTGGTTGGACTTGAATACTTGATAAACATCATTTTTAATAATAATAATATAATAATATGACAAAAACTCAATCAGGGAGCAGTAAGAAAGAAGCAAATAAAGAAAGCAAAAACAAAAGAAAAAAAGAGAATGGGCAAAAAAGCCAAAAAAGGAAGACTAGAAAATGACTCTTAGCCAAAACTGTTGATTTTTAAAAGTATAATAATATATCTTCTCTCCATTTTCTAACTTTTCAATGCTTTCACACTAATCTAATAAATCTTTTTACCTACACCACCATAATGACTTCATTATACTTTATAACCCCCTAACTAATCCCTTCCTTCCACCCATTAAAGAGGCAGAAAGAGTACGTTGAAGAGGGTGCTAATTTCTATTAAAATAATCTTTGAAGAAAGGAAAAAGAAAAGCCGAATACATTGATGGATCCTTAAACTTGCTAGTAAAATATTTAGACAATTGAACTATGTCTTTTTTCAATTGAACATCTGAATATAATATTGTGTTCTTATTAGATATTTACGTCTCAAATTTGGAACATTCCTTTACATCAAATAAGATACGTCACCTCACTTAATATAAATATTACCATCAATTCGAGCAGGCATGAAGTTTACGATTTATTGAGGCCAATGGTTATAATTAAATGAGACGACATAACACTCGCAAAAACTTTTAATAAAAAATATCTAATAAAAATATTTTATCACGGGTGCTCAATTGAAAAATATAGTAATGTATTCGGCCAAAAGAGTAGGAAGAGTGAGTGAGTGGTGGCTGTGGGCATGAATCAAATTCATGAAAACTAGCTCAAATGACAATAACATTCCTTACAAATATATGAAACATTTTCTCTTTTCTTATTTGTATAAGTAGTATTGAAAGGTCCCCCGCCTGCCACCACCACTGAATTTGAGTTGGACACACACCCCACCCCCTCTTCCTCCACAGATGCAGTACTCACTGATTCTGTTTTACTCTTTTCTTTTCCCAAAGACAGCAGTCAACCACAAAGTAAAAAAAAAGATAAAGAGAAGAGAAACCCCACCACTTCCGGTTGTTGCAGAATTCTTTTGTTTCAAAAGACTTTGCAATTGCAGCAACAGCAACACCTTCATTTTCAAGTCTCCTCTTTTTCTCTCTCTTTTTCTTTCTTTCCGTGTTTCTTGCTTGGTTTAATGTTTTCAATTCACTTGTCAATTAGCTTAGACAATTGTTTGAACCATCAAGAAAATATACAATTTGTTAGACCCCCTTCCCCTTCCCCTTCCCCTTCCCCTTTCACCTCATTACCCCATCCCCAAAATCCCACATCTTCTCCTCTTCCCAAGATGGAATTTATGGAACCCCATAGAAAAAAGCAAGGAGCTAGTACTAGTAGTAGTAGTAGTGGCACAAACCACCACCTCCACCACCATCAAGAAACTCCCTCTTCTTTACAATTAGTTTCACCTCACCAAAGTCAACCTGACCCTTCTACTCCTGGGTCCAACCACCCCCACCCCCATGGTCCCTTCATGGGCTCCATCTCCATGCAATCAAGAACTCTAATTTCATCTCCTCCCCCCACCCCCAACAACATTTTATCCACTAAAGTAATCAAGAAACCCTCAAAAGACTGTCACACCAAGGTTGACGGTCGTGGGCGGCGCATACGCATGCCTACCTTATGCGCCGCCCGTGTTTTCCAGCTCACCAGAGAATTAGGTCACAAATCTGAAGGTGAAACCATAGAGTGGCTCTTACAACAAGCTGAACCGGCAATTATAGCTACCACAGGAACCGGTACAATACCAGCTAATTTCTCAACTCTCAACGTTTCTACACGTGGCAGTGGCGCAACAATCTCAGCTCCAACATCAATATCTGCACCTCTATTCATACATGGCAACAACCCTACTATGTTAGGGTTCCACCACACCGGTTTTGGGCAAGACCCACATGAGAACTACATGAAAAAACGGTTCAGAGAAGATACTAGTGGTGCTACCTCACCTTCAGCTGATAAACCGGATGAACCGGCCGGTTCAGATTCAAAACCCGGTTCGTCAAGTTTCATCCCGGCTCAAGCGATGTGGGCGGTTGCACCAGCATGGATGCTACCAGTAAGTGGAGGAACCGGTTCTACTGTGGCTCAACCGGGTTCAGCCATGCAGAGAATTAGTGGGTTTGAGTTTCCGGGTGGAGGCCGGTTCAGTCCGGTTCAGCAGCTGGGGTTAGGGACAAATATGGGAATGTTGTCATCAATGAATGCATATAATAATAATAATAATAATAATAATAATAGGGTTAATTTGGGTATGAATTTGGAGCAACACCATCATAGCCAAACTCAAGGTAGTGATAGTGGTGATGAAAATCATGAAGATTCCAAATCATAGTTTTCAAATCTCACTTTACAAGATCAAGTAAATTGAATCCCATTTTCTTAATGTTTTTAATTAGGGAGATGGTTGTGTTCATTGTAATTTACTTTTTGCTTTACATATGTTTTTTATTTGGATTTAAGGATTCTTTTCCCTTTATTTTTTATGGTTTGTCATCACATTTTGGTATGTCCTTAGAGGAAACAAGGGGAAATATGTTGGGTTAGAATTGGAATTTGATAGCCTCCAGGGCACATGTGAGTTGGTAAATGACAATGTGATTGGGGTACAACCACTCTGAAGTCGCGGGTTCGAATCCGTGTGGTGACAGTCTTTGCTGAAATATTGTAAGGGTTGTTGCTGGGTTCGTGTCCCGTTGATCCTCCCCCTTGCAGGGCTGCCACTCGCGCATATCCCTCGATTTACATCCCACATGACCAAGGAGCCTCTGGTACAGGCAGGGGGTTTCGCCTTCGGAACTTTCCCCTTCACAAAGAATTGAAATTTGATTATTTTGGTGATAACAAACAAGCAAAATTCCTACAGATGTTCCTCAAAGACTTGTTGATAACTGGAGTCAAAACCCTTCTTTTGTTGTCTTTCAAATTATACATAATTGAAAAATGCATACGTCTTTACTTTTAAACATTGTTTGAATTAAGAGAGGATAAATGCTGATTTTCAAGAATCAAATCTAAGTATCTGAAACAAAGAAAATGACCTGAAGTAGATTTTTGCAAAAATTAACTCAAACCTTTTCCGATATAACCATCAAGACTTAACAGGAATTTATCTTTCTCATACCTGTAAGTTCAATGTAGAGTATACAATAAGCTAGGTTCAAATCTCACTGTCCGGTTCGCCTTCCTACTCAATTTCGGATCCCTTAAAAATGTAATAAAATTATACTCCCTCCGCTCAGGTTTAACTCGACGCACCCCTTAAAAAGTAATCATCCGTCCTAATTTAAGTGTCTTACTTTTCTTTTTGATATATCCCAAAAAAATATCTCTTTCTATATTTAGTAAAGTTTTCAATTTCAAGACAAGTTTAATACCACAAGATTTAAAAGATCACACACATCTTTAATTTAAGACTACGAGATTCAAAAGTCTCTCTTTATTCCTTAAACTCCGTGTCAAGTCAAACTAAAACACTTAAATTGATACGGAGAGAGTAAGTACTAATAAATAAAATAATAATTTTATTATATCATCCATAATTATTATAAGTCATCTAATGTTTGGAAATGAGTTCGAAAAAAATTAAAGCATTAATAATAAGAGTAATAGATATAAAATAATAAATTATCTCTTGATTTTTCAAATTGAATAAATAATGGAGTGAGTATTTTAGAAAGAAACCTTATCCAAAATCATTTTCTTAAAATTAATCCAAAAAACACGTTTTTCCTACAATTTTCTTTCAAAAACTAGTTTTCACTTTTCAGAAACCAATTTAAATCCCAATGCCACCTAAGATTTTGTTGGGGGACCATCAATTTGTTGACTTTGTTTGGATTTAAATAGAAGTATAGAACTGCATAGCTGTTCTTTTGATTTGATTGATTTCCCCTTTCTTTTCTCATATTTATTTTTTGATATCCATCTTTCCGATTTATGCTAAATTATTTCTGGAGATAATAGTTCCTATCATTCAGCAATACTACCAGCAAATCATACTGACAGTAAATCGTGGAATGTGCCTGAATGATCAGGGTTTGAAAATAGATGAATTGATATAATCTACAATGTCCTACCCTAGAAGAGAACAAATTGCTCTCATCAGGGTTCGAACCCACGTTGCAGACCTCTAACTGAATTTTAAATTTTCCTCAATCGCCATAAAGCTATGCCCGAAGACTTCTTCTTTTTCCATTCTAATACTACTACTACATTGTTATAGAAAGAACAAAAATTAGAATACATTATTGCCCACCTCCTCTCCTCCCAGTAGAGGATCCGTTCCAATGAACTGGAAATTATCTAATTAGCTTCAACACATCGAAAAATAGTGTCTCTAAATGTCTTTCTTAAGGAAAAAAAATCATATTCTTATATGGACAAAACAAGAGAAAGAAGTGAACCAATCTAATTGAGATAGAGGAAGTACATTTTCAAATGTTACTCATGATATGCAACTAATTACTGAAGTAAATAATCTTAAAATATAAACTGTTAAGAAAAAATTCTCAAAAAAAAGTTCAAAAAATTACTTAGCTTATACCAACTTTAAATTTGCCGACCATAATTTTATAGAAGTTTCCAATTATTAGTGCACTTCTTTGTTGACAGATAGATGCGCTTAATTAGTTACTTGAATTAAAGAGGACTTTTGAATAAGTTGGTTAATAGCAATGATTCGAAGCACACCTTTTTTACACTATTTCGGAAATGTTTATAGCATTATTGGCGTGACATTTGAAAAAGAAGGAACCAATGCAACAAATGTAGATTAACTTTACTGTAGCAATAATCCACTCAGTACCCTTTAATCATGTCATAGATAAAACTTAAGATAAATAACCATATTGATATGTCACTATCCTACTTATTTCACGGTATATCACTTTCTTTGATCACTTCCAATAGCAAAAAATAAAAGTAGCCACCACCATACAACAAGAGCCACCACAGGATTTTAAGACTTATCACCCGAAGATAAATGATAAATTCTTGCTAGATCCTTTAAACCTGAAATATATTCTTTTTATTTTCTTTTATTTATTGAGTAATTAAAAACAAATATACATTCTTGGAAAATTCAAAGTATTATATCATACCGGAAAAAGAATGTTGTAAATACCATCTGACATCGACATCGTGTGTTTATTGTATTAATCATGAAGTTGTTAAGATTATATATATTCGAATCCCTCCCCATCCGCGAGTTCATAAGTTCTCTTTTGCCGTAAATAATCCATAATGGAGCTCGAGTCGAAAGTACTAATTTATTTCTCGAGGCAAGGGTCTAGGGTTAATGTCAATCAATAAAAAAATTGGAACATATATAATATATATGAGTACAGGTGATTAGCTACGAATGTTTGCTAGGAAAATAAATTTGCTAGCTAAAAAGCGTTTAGCGAGGAATTTAACTAGGAAATTCTTATTTTCTAGCACACTTTTTCATTTCAAAATCTAGGCAAATAGTAGCTGTAATTAGCTTTCTATAGTCCCTCGCTAAAATATGTACCTACGAAACTCTCTAGCTAAATCTTGATCTAAATTTTTGGGAGAATATATTTGACACAATTTTACCCCAAATATTATGGAGGGAATACAAATTAATTAAAACTCCCTCTCTTTTAGAACACACTCTCTCTTTATTTTTTCTTTTGCAATTAGAACTCCCCCTCTACCTCAATAAACTCCCTTCTATCTCTCCTTTCAAGTAAGCTAATTCATTAACGTATAGATATCTGCTTTTTCGGTGTCGATGTATGTTTATATGTAATGTACCTAGACGTATAGGCTTTTCTCTATGTGTATTTTCATTGTGTAGATCGGAATGGTGGGGCTGGAGATCGAAAGAGATAATGACCTCGACAGGCTGCTAGCTTATGGGTGTCGGTAATTTTATCACAAGAAGTTTAGTACTCGATATTCTAGACATTTCTACTCATTAATCTTCTTGGTTCTCTTTAATTGTGACAATTAATTGTGAAATGTGAAAGCTATGAATCTTTAGGGACGTGCTGCTTAAATACAGAAGTTATTCTATAGAAATGTGTAAAAATCATATTTTTTTCCCAATTTTTTTTTGAAGAATGTTCTTTTAACAGGTAACTTATCATGTATTTGTGTGCTCCTGTAGGAAAGATTTGTGAACTTGGTTATGGTGATTTGAATATTAGGTCGATTTTTGATGATTTGTTCTCTACCCATCTGTTTGATCAGAGTCATTTGTTAGGAAAAATAACTTTTAATTTTAGGAATGAAAATGTGCAATGAGAGATCGGTGATGGATTCATCTGTTTTGAATTAATTAACGGAACTATCTCCAAGAAATCACCAACCAGTGGCACTTTGCTTCCATTTCTCTCCTATTCATATGATTCTATATTGGCTAGCTCTTTTACGTGCTATAATATGAAGTGGTCTAGTCTTTAAGCCATATTATGTATTTTTTTGAATCTCCATGTATAACCTTATGTTAGGTTTGCAAATAAGAATTCTTGAATGGTGATGAATATGGGTGAGCGTATATCGGCTCGGTTCGGTTTTGTATCAAAAAAGTATGAATCGATTAAAAATTAGTTTTTTAAAATAAAAACCGAATCAAACTTAAAAAAAACCCCGATATATCGGTTTTTTTCAATTCAAATATAAAGTCCAAATGGTTTCTGTTTTTTTTAAACATCAACAACAAATTTTAACAGCAAATTTCAGCAAGAAAAACATCAAATTACAACAACAAATTATAGCACGATCAGCAACAACAACAACAAATTTCATCGGATCAGAAACATGCAAACAACAAATTTCAGCAGGATCAGCATCAACAACTTTCAATAGCGTTTCAAAAACAGGCAAACATCAACAACAACAACAACATGCAAACAACAACATCAAACAACAACTTTCACCGGAAACAACAACAACAATTGGAAATCTATTTTTTTAAACAGCAACAACAAAAATAAACTTAAATCAGCACGTGATTTCTATTTTTTTTAAACAACAACAACAAAAATAAACTTAAATCAACAAATAGATTTGAGGAATGTAGATTTGAGGAATGTAGATTTGAGAACTTTACCATTATGACGCCAATATCAATCCATTGTCAAGTCCTCAACTACTTGTGTTTATTCTATTTCTTGTGATTGCGGTACTATTGAAAGTTTCTCAAAGTCTACATACAATTTGCCGAAGCGTCAATATAATAAACAAAATGTTAAAGTATAATCATTCTATTAAAAATAATATATAAAAAATAGTATTGTTACCCAATTCAACATCTTCATAAAACTCAGTTTCTTATTCGGTTGGTTGCACAATTTATTCTCCTATAAGAGTTGAGCGAAGCCAATTCTGTGCTCAAATTAATGCTTCAACTGTCTTATGAGTTAATGTACTCCTAAAAGGGTCAAGAATGCGCTCTCCGTGCTAAGTGCCGATTCGGAAGCCACGGTAGACACAGGAATTGCCAAAATATTTTTGACAAAGTCGGATACCTAGACGAATACATCTTCCACCAACTCAAAAGATCAAAATTCGGATAATTAGGACTTTCATTCCGCTCTGACAAATATTTTTTAACATCATTCTTCACTCCAAAATCATCATTTTCAGTTGCCTTCATCTTTTTAAACAGTTGAAAAGGATCAATTGATTATTTTCTAATGCTGCCACTATCACAAACTTCACTTAACTGAGCAATTGAACTACTACCCACACCACTATTTGGACTAACATCATTATAACTTTCAAATAACCGTAACAACAACTCTTTGATATCAACTTTAATTTCATCAACCTTCCTACTATCAAATATACTTCCAAAACACCAATTTATAAATTCAAATTTACACCGAGAATCAAGCACATCTGCTCAAATTAATAGCTTGTTCACATTTTCTATAGAAGTACCCCAATATTTCACAAACTTATCTCTCATGCCATTAACAATTTTTTCACCAACAAATCAGTAGATTCCAATAGTGAGCTAAGATGAAGATAAACTTTTCACAACTAATTCAAAAAATCAGTAGAAGTCACACATTTTGTACTGCTGAATTTTAATGTCACATCATAAAAAACTGATAAAAAATGTACTAACCTCTTAGCATTATCCCAATCCACAAAAATTGGAGGTCCAATCCGTTTTCTTCTATTCTCATCTTCGTTAAATCAACTTTTGTAGTGGTCATCGTCCTCCTCTAACGTATCAAACGCTTTTTCAAATATCACAGCTTTTTCCAACATTAAGTATGTCGAATTCCATCTGGTTGGCACATCCGAAACCATAAGTCCCTTATATGATATTTTCTCTCACTTAACACATGTCTTGAATTTTTGCAACCTTGTTAGAGAAGATCTTACATACTTCACCGCATTACGAACAACAACGATTGAGTCCTTCGCTTCTACCAACCCATCTTGAACAATCAAGTTCACTATATGTGCAGCACACCTCACATGCATATGATCGTCATTTAAAACCATCGCCTTAGGACTCCAATTTGTCAGTTTCTTATTCACATAAGCAATTGCAACTTTATTAGCACTTGCGTTGTCCACAGTAATTGTGGATAGCCTATCAATACCCCAATCTAATAAGCATTTCTCTATAATCTTTCAGATACCATCTCATTTATGATTAGAAATTGGTGTAAAAGAAAGTATCTTTTTATGCCACACCCACTCACAATCAATAAAATGCCCAGTTATTACCATGTAGCTACTCATTTGAATTGATGTCCACGTGTCTATTATAATACAAATTCTCTGCTGGTCATGATTCTTTTAATCAAAGCCTTCTCAGTCTGATGCAACTGAAGAATATCCCGTGCAATCGTTCTTCGTGAAGGCACCACAAATCTGGGACAACAAACCCTCATATACTCCACAAAGTTCTGACTCTCCACAAATCTAAAAGATAACTCATCTTTAATAATCAATTTCACAAGTGCGGCTCTACAAGCCTCTTGATTAAACCCCACAAATATAACTTTATCATTGTCCTTACCCTTGTCACGAGTTAATACTTTTGATTCTTATCCTCTTCAAGCTTTGATTTCTTGTACACTTTGCATTTAACCAAGTGGTTCCTTAAATTAGTTGTCCCAACTAACGAGCTATCGCAAGCATAATCTTTTCGATAAAAATGACATTTGGCTTTCTGTCCTCCAGGTAACTTAGTAAAAAAATTCCAAACTTTTGATCTAAATTTTCCCTCGTCAGTTCGTTTCACCACTTTTGTTCCATCATCCAAAATGTCTTTCATTCTACAATATTAGAGAGTTCATGAGCATTTTTTCAAATACACCGTGAATACAAAACATCAAACAAATGTTTCGACAAACATGGTCCAACCTGAAAGAAAGCATGAAACAGATGAGAATAATCAGAAAATTTACATAATACACAGTCGAACATGACTTTAACAACATCAATGAATACAAAACACTAATTCATAACTTCTCCATAATTGTTAACAAACTATTATTACAGATTCATTTCTAAGAAAAAATGACTTTAAATCCCACAACAGAAAGGTAAAGAACTAAAATTAGTATCATTATGAAACTATAGATTGAATATGCTTCCTTCTAGGGATGGCAGGTGGGTATAATTTTGCGGATTCCGCACCGCATCCGCCCCAATTGGGGCGGGTATGGGTATAACTTTGGCGGGTAGTAGGCGGGTATGTGTATTGAAAATGTACCGGTCACGGGTAGGCGGGTAGGTGGTGGATTTGCAGTCATATCCGCCTACCCGCCCGCCTACCCGCCTACCCGCCCACCCGCCCGCCTACCCGCCCCGCCCGCTTCCCGCTTACCCGCCGCTACCCGCCTAGCTTATATAGCTAAAATAATATCTGAGTTTTGTCTACATTTGTAATATATAGTTATTTGGGTGGATAATTTTTTGGGTTTCTTAGAAATTTTATTTTCTTGATTCTTTGTTGTGCAATGGGGAAGAGGTGAAAAAAATGGGTGGCGGGTAGGCGGACGGGTAGGTAGGTGGCGGGTATAGGAATATACCCGCCTAGGCGGGTATGGATGTTGAAAATTGTACCCGCCACGGGTGGCGGGTAGGTGATGGGTATAATTTTTTTTGGCGGGTACGGGTGCAGGGGAGGGGGTACCCGCACCCGCCCAATTGCCATCCCTACTTCATTCTTTACAGAAATTACTTCAGTAACTTCATTTTATAATTCTCTTTACCATATTCACTCTAAATAACCTTAATTTGATGATATTTTTCCAATTTGCAAGCAGTCATAACAACAAACACCAATTCCCAGCGTTTAAATCATTCAACAAACAAATAAATCCAGTGTCCGAGAAAAATCTTCTCGGATTTACGCCCAATTCATAACTTCTCCATAATGTTTTGACAAACATGGTTCAAACATAACATAAAACATATGAAAAATCAAAACGAGAGAAAGAAATGAGTAAAGGGATTGTATTACCTTTTGTGGTGGCACTGGCAGTAATGGGACGTCGGGTCGGGTTGAAGCTTGAACTATTGAAGTTTGAAGCTTGAACTGTTGAAGCTTCGAGTTCGTGTCTTCTAGAGAAATAAATCAAAATCGAGCAGGAGAGAAAAGAGAAAAGATAAAAGAGGCAAAACTGTTGATTCTCTGATGAAGCTTGAAGATTTATGGGTTAGGGCTTGAAATCGATTTGATTAACTGTTGGAAGCTTGAAGATTTAGTGTTGAAGATTTATGGGTTGAAGGCAAAACTGAAATCGATTTGAAGATTTAGTGTTGAAAGAAAAACTGAGATCAATCAGTGGCTGCCGTGGAACTGGACTGCGGAGTGCGGAAGTCGGAAGAGGCAAAATGAATTAGGAATCCGGTTACTGTTAGGGCTTTTATTTATATAGGGGTATGACTAATTACAAGAATAACCCCATTTTTTCTGTTCGATGTATCACTAAATCATGTGAACCGAACCGATTCAATTTAAAAAAATTGAACCATTTTTTTTCTTTCTGAAATCGGGGTTTTAGCAGATTTTTAACCGAACCGAAATCGAACCAATTCGCCGGTTCGGTTTGATTTTTTCAGTTCCCTGGATTTTTTGCCCACCCCTAGTGATGAATATTGTTATTTGTTGAAAAACTTCCCCAAGTGATTTCCTTGAAAATGTGGCTGAAAGGCACTAAAACTTGATGAATATGGCAGGTGGCTTTAGGAAAAAAGTTTTCCATTCAAAGATAAACAACAATGGAAGCATATGCCTTGACATTTAAAGGAACATTGGATACATGTCCTAACAATATTTAAGATTAATTTGTTACTATTTTAAAGTTGTTTATAACTAAAGTGTTGCTTATAAAAAGTTAGATAGTATCATTGTGGAGTATTTCCTTTCTCATTCTCATTTGATTTGGTCAGCATTTAGTGTTCCTAATAAGCATACAGAAAAGTGAACAAAAATAAAAATAATACGGGTTAAAGAATAAATTGTGATTTATTATTACGACCCAAAATCGGAGGGTTATGACGGGCACCCGGACCTTACTTGCCGAGTACCACTAATCATGTATTTAGCATATAACCAAAATTTCTCATGGCCCACAAGGGCCACCACGAGATACCCTGCTAACATATGGAAATAGTAAACTGAAAAAGAGTTATGTAAAATCCTACCTAGAAAGACCCAACCTATATACATATACATCAAGACCGACTGGGTCATACCTGACTACTATACATAGGACATCTATCTACAAGCCTCTAAAGAGTACGTGACATCATAAGGTAGGAAAAAGGCCCCACCATACCCCTACGCATATCAAGAATATCGTACCACGACTAGACTGCAACTCTGGAACAAGTAGAGTGCTCCAGTATCAGCTGAACCAGCAACCTACTAGTGCGAACCGTCACCCTGTCTACCTGAGTCCGCGGGCATGAAACGCAGCGTCCCCCGACAAAAGGGACGTCAGTACGACTGATGTACCGTGTATGCCAGGCATGAAAATAGCATAATAGGGACCTGAAAGTAACATGAGACAAGAAACAACCAACCAGTAGAGAATGCCTCTGAAGGACATAATATGCCTAAGTACCATGTCTGTGTAGAATGCCTCTGAGGGCCATAATATGTCTAAATGGCATGCACAATGCGGTCATACATATATATATATATATATGCGTATATAATGCCATCTCCCATCATATCATTTCGGTCTCTGTGGGCATAATCATCATCATATTAGACCTGTCCAAAGGTCGGGTCGGGTCGGGTGGCTTTTTTTTCTGCTTGTCCGACACTGGCTCGACCCTGACCCTATATTTTTTAAAAAAATTCCGACCCTGGCCTTGACCCGTCGGAATTCTTTGGCGGGCCAGGGTAGGGTCGAGGAATTTAAAAAAAAAAAAAATTTCCAAAACTGAAATTGGCATTCACCCCTACATTACTACAAAAATTTGATGTTGAAATGTATTGTATATCGTGAGATCTTGACTAAAGAAAAGAAATTAGAAATCGATTTGGGGAAAACACAAATTGATTGGGAAAATGGACTTTTTTCTAAAAATTGGTTGGGCCAAACTGCCTTATGGCTGTTTGATCGACCCTGTCTCAAAAATATACGCAAAATAAAAAAAAATCGGGTAAAACGGACATCCGAGCGCAGAGTTATGACCATTTAAAGTTTCACCAATTTACAACTACTTTCTCTCCCTACATTATGCTTTCGTGATATTAATAGAACGACTAATAATATAAATATATAATTAATAATCAGTTACCATTTTTATCTTATTTTATGTCGAGCTCAATGTAGATTAGAGCAATACATATATTATAAAACACATGCATTCTATCACTTATTAATGGCAAAAATATATATAAGTACAAAATAAATATTAATGAAGGAAAAATAATATAAATTATATTAAAAAAATATGCGGGTCGGGGTCGGGTCGAGGTCGAGCAGGGTCAGACGGGTAAAATATTCTGACCCCGACCCTAACCCTGACCCTGATCGGGTCCCCATTTTTTCAGGTCGAGTGGCTCGCGGGTCAGCTTATAGCTGACCCTGGCCCTGGTTTTTATGGGTAGGGTCGGGCGGGTCCCCGACCCGGTGGACAGGTCTAAGATTCATATACCAGCTGATCAGGTGGTGTGCGTATATAACGTCGTATCCCTTTTTTCATCCCCTACATATATATAATGCATACCATATAGTAGTGTATATAACACATGTGAGTCAAGGGTAATACATGAATATAATGCATGCATGATAATAAAACATTCTGAACTTATCGAAGTGACATAATATCGCTTCACCTCCGATTAATATTGTGAATCTTAACATCTTTCCCAAATACCTCAATAGGAATTTATAAACATATTTAGACATGCTTTGATAATAGGAATAAATATCATGAACATCCTTAACTACTAAGAGTAGAATCATTTATGAGACAATATTACGTTCACGTTTGTATTTAAAACATGCTAAAAGAAAGAAAAATTTGCCTTAACAGACCTTTATTGATCTTCTTAACAATCTAATAAACACATCTCATTTAGCACCTCAACCTTATTTGCCAAGAACCCCAATTCTTCCATCTTACTTTACTTTGAAGAAATTTCTGATTGGCTAAAACTAAAGAACAATCAGTGTTGAATTACGTAATCAACGAAAGAAACAGGTAGAGAAAGCTTAATCTTTATTTACCTAAAATAGGAAACGTTTCTGGTATATTTTGTAACTATGTTTCTTATATATTTACAAAGAATATTGCTGCTATACCCATATAATTTCACGTTGTAATGTCAATATATATATATATATATCCACATTGCAGAAAGATTGTCTCTATGATGAAAACAAAAAAAAAGTGATGCAATGATTCTAAGTAGACCTTTTCTCTTAACACGTGTCATACCTAGGTGTCATCTAAGTCCACAATTTATTGTATGATGCCACCACATCCTTTTTGCATGCATGAACATATTAATTACTTCCACTTGTCAATAGCCTAATTATCAATGACACATGTGGATTATATCCCCATAATAATTATTCAATAATTCCAATTAATTTCTTGATCTCATTTCACTTGAATATCAATCACACTTAATACACTTTATATACTCATTATCATGGTCAAGTGATATAATACTACTCTGTTGCCTCTTTTGGCACACACAAAGAAAAGAAATATTATTTTCCACCGTCATCGTCACACTTTTAAGTCCTAAATTATTTCGAGACCACATCCTTTTATATATTAAGCTCTTCATTTGCGTACGTGAATATGACATAAATCCTCCAAGGCTCGGATTTACTTGCATACATCTAGCTGTTCAAACCATCGCCCGAAAGTACGGGGTGTTACATTTATGTTCCTGAATTATATATGTATCTCATAGTTGAAAAGCTAGAACAAGAGGAATTATATTCAAAAGTTTCAGCTGTAGTAGCATGTGCAATATCACGAACAGTAATGAGATCACAACGGATGATATTAAACTGAAAATTCTGAATTTTTTTGTACTTTTATGGCATATTTATCACTGCTTATGCTTGAATTTCATAACTTTAGCATACATTTGTGTGCAACTTTCACTTTTTGTTAAAAAAATTAAATTTCCGCAGTTCAATCTTCGAGGCTAGCATTGCAAAGTAACTAATGCCTGCCAAGCTTGTTGCAAGCATCACACAGAGGAGGATTTGGCACAACATTCCACTAGGAAGCTTCAGAAAGCATGTTATTATCAAATACTCCTAATATATACTCAACTACTCTTTTTGTTTCATGATTTAATCTCTATCTGCCTCTCAAAGACTTCTTGAAATAAAACTCGAAGTTTTCTTAGTGAACCTTAACACTCATCTTGGGTAGGTAATTTCTGTATCATTTTGTATTATTGATTTTACTTGGATCACAGAAAAGGGCAGGGGGAAGGCGGCATGCAATTTGAAAAAAAGGCTTTAAGAAGGGTTATAAAAGAATGAAAATCATCTATTTTGTTCTCAATTTCATATCTATTATCAGTATATTAGGATATGAATTTGGTGGCATTTGCTATCTATTAGGAGTATATTCTATAATCCCGATAGCACAGTTCAAGCAATCTGTTTTCTTTTCAGATTTTTTTCTCTGTTTGTTGAGAAAAAAACTTACTTTTTCTAGACAAACAAGAAGACGGATACGAAAATTCAAAATAGTGCAGCTTAAATGTTAAATAAGTTCATCTGATTGAGATCTGATAAGTATTTCAATCTTTTCTAGTCCTCATTCAGGATCAAATTATCAGTTAAATTTCTTTCTTAGTTGGTCATAATACTAGTTTACATTTTTTGACAGTAACAATGCAAACGCAGGAAGAGAACTGCTGACATGCAATGCAAGGACAACATTTACTTCAGCAAGCGGTAGCAAGTCTTGGTACCAGACATCACCCAAAAAATACTAATAGTACAAATGAGTGAAAACTTTTATTTTTCTTTGCTTATTGATTTTGAGTTTGTGAAGACTAGAAAACTGTATTGCTGTTGTCATATTTAACCTATCCTACTGAAGTGTTGATTTAATCAATATGTTAAAATAAACGGCTAAATAGTGATTAGTCTTTAGTCAATAACACGTGTTGTGTGTGTGTCTTAGTTTACTCATCATGTCCTATTAAAAGTCAATGAGACAGGGTCTGAATATTGCGGAGAGATCAATTTATAGAGCTAATTTTAGCACTAATTTCGTTAAAGCTGGTTATTTTGGATACTAGTTATGCTATTTCACTTTTCCCAGAAATGACAGTTCTTTCATGATTCAATTCTTAAATCAATTTCACAATTGATTCTAGTTTATCCTAAACCTAACCCGTTTGTTGAAGAAGTGAGAACATAACTCAATATGGACTTGGACAGTTTCTTTTCCTTTACTCTTTGCCTCTAAAATGGTTTGATATCTCTTTATGGATAATCAGTAGGAGCTTGTGATGGTCATGCATATAGGTTCTCTTAGAAACTAGTAAAGCATAAAGATTAGGCCATGTTGTATTCGAGTACTAGAACTGTAAACTTTTTTTTTGAGATTTGATAGATTTTGTTATTTGATTTATAACTAATTATCTTAATTTTGCTTGCAGAGTACATTTGTAAATAATAAACGAGGTGGATGTGACTCGACGCCAAGGAATGAAGTTAGTGTCGAAGTCGAGGAGGTAGATATTGAATGAAAAATGACAATAAATGGAGACAATGGTTGTGATTTTCATTTGGACCAACCTTAAGATAGTATGAGTTAATCTTATTGTAATTTATGTTTAAAGCACGTTTTACCTCATTTGTAAACATGTACTTTCTTTTTAGTATTAGAGGTAATGTTTGACATGGTGTACAGATACATATATATCAATTATTAAAGATTTGTGGGAACTTGAACGACTTCTATTAGTGTTTTCATCATATTTCAAATTATATACAAAAATGCAATTGTGTTCCTTATGCCCAAATATAACTAGGAATTGTTTACCAAATTAGCTTGGGATCGACCCTATTGTAGCTAGGGATATTCGTAGCAAATTGTAAAAAAAAGTCAACATCCTAAATAAATTTACCTATGAGTTTAGCTTGGAAAAAGCCCTAGCAAACATTTGCTGCGAAATGTTGCCTAGCAAATATCCTAGCTACATTAGCTACGGATGACCAATACTCCTAGCAAATATTAGCTATGAACCTATTAGCTACGGACCGTTGCTAGGATCATTTTTCTAGCCAAAGCAACATTAGCTAGGAACTTTACCAAGTTAGCTGGGGATGTGGTCTCTTGCCAATTGCCTGTTCTCTTGTAGTATAATTGTTGCAATTTTAGGAAGGGCAACTTCGTTCATATATTAAAATATAATATAATATGAAGAAAATAAGAAAAGTTAAATGAAACCTATGATGTTAATTTATGTATAGGGTTTTAATAAGTGTTTCATTTAGAAATGCAGGAGGTGTGATTGAAACTGAGTGATAGTATAGAGGTGTTTAGCATAATTTACATTAAATAATTATCATGGGGATGGAATCAAAATATATTATCAATAAGTGAGAAACCACATATCATTTGTAAAAGATTAAATAATTTTCCATATACTTATACATCTCAATTCATTGGCAACTTTCATTACTTGTATAGTGCCACTGTCATATTTGGATTATGTGGGATCCAAATTAACGGTAGCCACCACTACGTTCTAATTTAGTGGGCAGCCATCTTGAATTTTTTGAGTCTTTTTAGCTGAAAATGACTCATGTAATTTCTCTATCAGGAAAGAACAATTCTATCTATAATACCGAGATCTACTTTATTTATTTGAGAATTATCAATGCTGCTTTATTTTTCAGGGCAAGCAAGTTGGTAAACAGCTAACTTTATCAAATTTCAGGACTTGAGTAATGACTTCAAAATGACTGACGATAAACCATTGTTTCCAAGTTACGTTCTTTTTTCCCATTAAAATGATAGTTTATATGAATTGATCTACTTGACGTGGATTTTGAAATGTAATTAAATATTGTGATTCCCATACTATATTTTAGTAATTTCTATTAACTGACAGTGACAACTAGGCATATGAGGCTGCTGGGAACAGTAAAGTATGCCACAGACACTTCTAAGCAATATAAGCACAAACAGTATGTTTTGCATTACCAACGTTGAGCATACCTTTATCTAGGGGTGGCCAGTGGAACGGGATGGGACGGTATGAGATTTGGGGGGACGGGGTGGATGATTGGGATCGGGACTTGGCGGGCCAGGCGGGCCAGGCGGGCCCGGAAGAGGTCCCAGCCCATATCCCGCCGGAAGAGGGGACGGAATTTGGGGGGATGAGACGGGTCGGATAGGGGGATTTGGGGGATTTTAATTTTTTTTAGACCCGTAATTTAAAAAAAAAAATATATTTAAACACTTAAATAATTGAACAAGATAATGAATAAAAATTTCCCAAGACTGTTTTTATGCCTCTTATATTATTTAATAGAAATATGATTTTTTTTGTAATACAATTTCAAAATTGCAACTTTGTTTCGTAGTTCAAAAGTTGCAAATCACAGAGTAAAATTGCCATTAAAAAAATGACATATTCAACCATATTTTTTCTAATTTCCTCACAATCTCTTGAGGATCTTCTGTTGGAATTGAAAGTTGTTGGTCAAATAGTTCGACGTCGCTTCCTACTCCATCGGATAAGATTTCGTTGTAGTTGTAGTCGTCTTCTTCGTTGATCTATGATTGACTGCACTTTCTACGCTCCGCTCTAATCCAATCTCTGAATAAAACTGTAATCTCTAAGCTGCCTCCCGTCAATGAGTGTTTGTGTTCTCCTATTTGAAACATTCCGACAGAAAAAACGCTTTCAGAAGCTGTTGATGACGCTTGAATATTCAACACATATCGGGCCATCTTTGATAGTGTTGGAAATGTCTTCTCATTCTCCCTCCACTGTTTCATCAAGTATTCATGTCCATCTTCATTGACAATTAATTCGTAATGTACAACACCCTGCAAAACATAAACATCAAACTCGCTAATTTGTGGAGAACTTGAACCACTATACATCTATTTCTAAGGCTTTGAATACTTGAAGCAGAAACCACATATTTTTTATAAGGTTGCAGTGAAATAGAAGAAGATGACATAGAAGTCGGTTGATTATTTGCACTTTGCTCTTGGTAATATATATATATATATATATATATATATATATATATATATATATATATATATATATATATATATATATATATATATATATATATATATTTTCATTCAGTGTGTATGCTAGACATAACTTCTTCTTTAGTTGGTTTGTAAGTTGGTTCTTTAGTTGGGTATGTTGGAGTTGGAGTTGGAAGTATTTCTAAACTTTCGTTTCAACAAGTGCTTTACAACCGTCTACTTTAATAGTAAGATTTAATACAACACCAATAAAATAAATAGTGAGAATAGGAAAAAAATATTTTTTTAATAGATGGAGCATAAGTTGGTTTTTGCATATATTCATTAAGTAATAAAAATATTAGAGCTATATAAAATAACATAGATGAAATAGTAGGATAATAAATACCAACAAATTCCTTAGTAGCTAGAAATTTTTTATCTAAGAATACATTAAGTTCCAAAATATTTTTTCAATCATCATCTACAAACATATCCCTTGGATTTTGATTATGAACGTTAAATAATAAAGTTATAGGTTTTCTATACTCGTGAGCAACAACTAATTGTTTATACAAAGAATTTCACCTAGTTGCAACTTCTTCTGCAATTTTTCTACAAGGTAATCCACAATCATGACATATTTTTTATACTCTTTGCGTCTTTGTATTTTATTACCTTTAAAAATAAAGTTGATTGCAAATTGTACTTTATCAAGAATAGAACTAAAAATTTTTAGGCAATCCTTTAAAACTAAGTTATAAATATGACATGTACATCTAACATGAAAAATATCGAAAAAAGATGGAGTCAATTGAGTTTTTAAAATGTTTACAGCAGAATCATTAGAAGAGGCATTATCTAATGTAATAGTCATAATTTTATCAGTAATTCCATAATATTTCACTAATTTCATGAATATTTCTTGAAATAAAAGCTCTAGTGTGCCTATCTCTTTGGATGTTAAAGCGGACCGGTCTAACAGATGAACCGGAGAGTAGGGAGGTTGGGTAGGGCCCGCTCACTTATAGTTTTTTGTCAATATATCTATATGCTAATATACGTTTTTGCATAGACCAATTCTGATATATCCAATGATATGTAACAGTTAAATAATCATTATCATTAGTACTACGGTCTATGTCAGAAGTGATAGCCATTTTGCAATTAAAATGATACAATGCATAACGTAAATATTGTTGATATTCATGCGCAAAATTAAAAATATTTCTTCTAACAGTTAGATCTAGGAAAACCGTTAAAAGCATGATTATATGTTTTTCGAATGTAATGAATAAAACCAGGAGAGAAAGGAAATAAAAAAGGCAAACCCTCCATAGCAACTAATTTTGCTAAATTTTCCCGATCTTTGTGTTTGTCATATTTAGGACCTATAATTCCCCCGTCATCGGGTTAATTCGGCCTTGTACTTGGTCGGGGACACCAAGTAAACCTTGTCCCAACTCAGAAGACATTTGCACACCCAATTTTTCAGCCAAGTATTGGTTATACCTTGCTTTGTGAGAGTTTTCTACATATCTCATTAAACCTCCCGTTCCACCTTGACCTTTTTCAGTTTTAAATTTATAAACTTCGCGACAAATTTTACAAATAGTTAGTTGATTAGGAATGTCTCTATCAAAAAAATCTCATACAACTGATTTTAATTTTTGTTGTTTTTGTCCTCGACTCATACTATAGGGAATAAGAGACATTCCAGTTTCAGCCTGAGTCTCAGTCTGAGCCTGAGTTGGAGGTGCATTAGTGGGTGTGTTATCTAAATTATCTTCTAATTCATTTTCAATTAAAGTGTGATTCAGATGCATAATATACCTCAAGATCTAATGATATATTAATATTAACATTAAAAAAATCAATTTCATCTACATGAGTGAAATAATCGTAATTAGGATTACTAGAATATGCACCCTTACCATGTTACCCCTAGTACCTCTACAAAAAACGTCCACTTCATTCCATTATAATTATGCAAATAAATAATTAAAGTTAATGAAATTTAGTACGATAATTAAAATTAAGTAACAATAATAATTTAAAGAAGGAACGAAGGTACCAAACGCCGACGTAAGTCGACGTGTAATCGAAGTTGAAAATTAAAACTTTGCTCGATGATCCTCAAGCTAGTTGTCAACTTCACTCCCAATTTTTGAACTTTGATAGAAATTACCAAATAAAATATAATATTTAGTGTGCAGTTTAGACTTGTAGAGAGAGAGAGAGATTAGAGAGATGGTAAGATTGGTGAGAAAAATGATGTATTTATAGTTGAGAAATAGGGTTAAAGTGTAAGTATACTAACTTAGGGATTCAAAATAAATATTAAGGGGTAGGGGGTTTATGGGGTGTGGGGGGCCAAAATGGCCCGTTATCAGCCGTTGCCAACGGCTAAAATCAAAATTTGGCCATTGTGCAACAATTATTTCTACAAGGGGGGACGGGGACGGGGACGGGGACGGAGACGGGGCGGGATCGGGACAGGCGGGACGAGCCCTAGTCCCGTTCCTGAGTTTGAACTCCGCTACCGACATATACCATCCTGATTTTTTTGCGGGTCGGGGCTGGTTGCGGGCCACCCGGCCCACTGGACACCCTTACCTTTATCAAGCTGCAACATGATGCAAAAAATTAATAACTCATGGCTTCAACAGAAACTAAAGCCATTTAGTTAGAAAAATTCTACGCACTGTCCTATCCAAACAATTAGAGCATCGGTGCATAAAATTTTCCAAAAAGGGAACCATCAAACGAGGTCTTTTATACTGAGAAGCGAGACATTGGTCTCGCTGAATGCAAATGTACACAACAAAATTTATGAGCAATTTTATAAGGACGGGAATAGCAAAAAAAAAACAAAGTGTTCTTGTATAAAACAACAAAAGACTCCTCTCACCTTGTGGTTTTTCTCTATCCATTTGTACTTATATCTCTTTCTTCAACTCAGCACGTCCAAGAAGCTGATCGTTTGATTACATGCTTCATTTGCTTGTCTTCTTCCAAGGCAATCATTCCCAAATGCGAAGGATCTTCCAGCAACATCTTTGCTACAAGATATCCTGCGATTGACCATGTCTGATACTTCCTCGCTTGTTTACCAATATATCTTCCTACTTTACCATCATAATATTCAGGCCAGACATCCTTAGATAAGCGGCTCTCAGCAAGATCTATTGCTCGTCTTGCAATTTGTGGTCGTCCCGTCTTAATGCAGGCAGCGGTTAGCAACCACAAAAGCACTGCATTTAAGATATCAATTAGACATTGCATTAGACAGCATGACATCACTATAACAACCATGTTTTCTGTGGAACCGATCTTTCATGTTATGTTATATTATATGTTCTCTATAACATCATTTCCCTATATCAACCAACAAATATCGGGACAAATGATGCCGTTATAGAGAGGTTTGTTGGGTAGATCTTTCATTATCTTGTAATTCTAAGGAACACTTCTATGGGAAGTGGGATGGTAAATAACTTATGAAACATGCATTGTACTAGTAAAGCTACAAACAAAGTCTGTTTAACACAACATGAAGTCCTATAGCTAAACTAACTAATAATCATCTAAGTCATGTACATTCCTTTCGCTTTCTCGACAAAGAAGTCATTCTCAAACTAGATCGGGAGAGTTATTATGAAATTCAGTAGCAAATCAAGTTAAGTGCTAAGGAAGATGGAAAAACCTGGCCAAGACCCTCCATTATGGTAGCTCCACCTGGTATTCTTAGGATCACAACCAGTAATAAGTCGCCAGTCATGATTTTCTAGTGCTGGATAGGATATTTTTAAGGGCATCTCTGCGACTAGCTCGTCCCAGCGTGCTTCTATGAGATCCACAATAGCCGACGCTTGCTCTGGAGTGGCAAGGGAGGACAAGATGGCAATACAGTTTCCTAAAGCAAACCATCTGAAGTCCATCCTTGCAGGACTAACATTCCCAATAAAGTAACCACCATGCGTAGGCATAAATTCAAATACCCAATCTGGGATTGAATCAGGGATTACATTAAACTTATTTACTGCAGTATGTGAATATTCTTCAGTTTTATAGCGGTATATGTCGTTTAATTGTTGGAAATCAAGCCAGAAATAACTTCTCATGTGATAACTCAAGGCATGTAGACGTTTCACTATTCTCTCAATAAATTCTCCCCCTTCGTTGTCGGGCTTCAACATTACCAAAGCACTTCTCAATGCCATAAAGAAGAGCGCTTGGATCTCTATAGGATAACCATAGATTCCCTGAAAAATCAACCACCATAATTTAAAAACTCAATCATATATATTCAAGGACATGTCATTCATCCATCTATTGTGCAAGCAGTTACAAGCAACTTTGTTATGGTAGTCACATCAAACTTTTTTTTATAGCTGAAAAATCTTCTGTTTCAAGCTTTGGAATTTAGTGGATAATGGGTCCACCTCACTACCCTTCTCTACTAATGGGAGTCACATCTATCATTTTCATCAGGATAAAAAGCATTTACTAGAGGCTGGATATAGTCGTGTTGCAATTCAGTTCACATAAATTTTTTAGTCGTGTGTAGATCAACTAATCACCAATAAGCAAAAGACGATGCTAAGTATGTGGCTCAAAGTACTTCTAACTAGATTATAACAGAATTAAAAAAAAAGTTGAATTTCAGTGCATCTTCAAGTTATGCTGTACGTTAGGCTTTCAAGTCTAGTGTTAGAATCTGGATCACAACTACAAGGCAATGAAGCTTAAATTTTTTATTTCTTTAACATTTTGTTGACTACTGGTTAAATGTATGAGGAGAAGTAAGATAAGCTAATAGCTATCGGAAGAAAGAAAAGTAGGAGAAGTTGTATGTCCTTGGTGGCTGAACTGACGGAGCAATAAAAACACAAGGAAAAAACAGGAAGCTGACACTGAAGAAAGGCAAAAACTTAAAAAGAAAAAGGATATGGAAAGTCATCAGATGAAATTATATTTTAATACATGGTATTGAGTAGCATTTTTTGCTTTTAACCATTGTACTACTTTATATAGCTCACATTACCAAGAGAGGGAATACCAATCAGGTAATAGAGATAAACAGCATACTCCAATTATCTCATAAATTTGCAACATTAATGGCAATAGATTGAAGTCTATATCTTATTAAGCATCACATTAACAAGAGAGAATAGGAAAAGAGATAAAGAATAGGAAAAGAGATAAAGAGCATCCAGTTATCTCATAGATTTGCAACATTAACGACAATAAAAGGTAAAATAAGAAACAGTATAAACAAGTATTATGAACATAAAACACAAAGGAATACATAAATCTATCGTTACATGCTATAAAGAAGCATCGATAAACTTCCTGTGAAACTGCTTCAACATCCACCATCCTTCTCTATTTCAACATCTTTCGTAAACAACAAATACCAAAGCACACAACATAGGAAAGACAACAATTGAGGAAAAAGCAGCTTAAAACAAAAGAGTGAAAGCTGCCAACCTACAGCTAAGAAACAGCAAGAAGCGGCAAAGTAGATAATGTATCCATTTGGTGGCTAGTAAAGACAAGAATGTCAAAAATGATGACACAAGCTCGAAATCCTCAAAAACAACTTAAAATATGACACGATTAAGTTAGCATGATCCAACAGCTGTTCTGTTCTAATTCAAGTTATGAAGACATAACCTAATTATGGTGCAAGCTCTTTATAGATAACTATTTAACACGTTAAGATAACCTATCTCATAGATTTGTGACATTAATGGCAATAGATTGAAGTCTATATCTTATAAAGCGTCACACTACCAGGAGAAAGAATACCTATCAAGTAAAAGAGATAAGGAGCATCCAGTTATCTCAGAGTTGCAACATTAACGACAATAAAAGGTAAAATAAGAAACAGTATAAACAAGTATTATGAACATTAAAAACAAAGGAATATAAAAACCTATCCTTACATGCTATAAAGAAGCATCGATAAACATTCTATGAAACTGCTTCAACATTATCACCATCCTTCTCTATTTCAACATCTTTCGTAAACAACAAATACCAAAGCATACAACATAGGAAAGACAACAATTGAAGAAAAAGCAGCTTAAAAACAAAAGAGTGAAAGCAGCCAACCTACAGCTAAGAAATAGCAAGAAGCAGCAAAGTAGATAATGTGTCCATTTGGTGGATAGTAAAGATAAAAAATGACGACACGAGTTCGAAATCCTTAAAAACAACTTAAAATGACACGATTAAGTTAGCATGATCCAACGGTTCGGTTCTAACTCAAGTCATGAAGGCATAACCTATTTAACACGTTGAGATTGAAAGCGGCACTTGCTTCATTACTATCTAATACAATGTCTCCGACGACTATCAGAATTTTGATACAACAACAACTATTACTACGCGTTTAATCCAAGCAGGTCGGGAGAAAGTGTCAGAAGTGGAATTCGAACTGAATTATCTATTTATTCTGTTCACTCTTTCTTTTTCCTATTGGCCTGGGCCGTGGCAAGGGTTTACTGATTAAAAGCATCACAAGAACAGAAGAACCAATAATATATGCAAGCTAAGCCAACAAGATAACTTACCATTCTTCTATCAATCATTGAGCATCCATCAGCACAAAGCAAAGTAGGAAATGTATCAAATCCTTCAGACAAACATAAGCTCAATATAAGCCTCATTCCCCTTTGGCACTCAGGAGTTTCAGCAAGACTGACATCTCCGGTAGATTTTGTGTATGCACGGAGAAGAATTATCCACCAAAATCCAGAATCGACTGGAGCTACTCTTCCAATTGCACTCTCACCAAAATCTGCCATTATTGTATCTGTGTTACGAACTGGATCATGAAGAACCTTGAAACTAGCGGGCATAACCCCTTCCCCCAGCTTGAATCTATCTACTCTTTTCTCCCACCCTTGAAGCTGAAGTGTCTTCAACAGGAAGTTCTTAACTATATCAGCCTCTCCATTCATCAGGAAGGCCAGAGCACTAGGAACAAAATCTCGAACAAAAACCTACACATCCAGCAAAATACATATATACTTAAAAGATTCTACTAAATTTGAAAATAACATGCCCTGATCAAGCAAAATTGCTTAATGTGAATCTTAACTATCACATTACTGTATCTTGTCCCAGTTTCAGAAACAATACCCCAAAAATATAAATGGATTTACAATTTTTTGGTCAAAAAGTAAGACTTAATTATACTCCTCCCGTCCCATTTTAATGGTCGCTTTAACTCTTTTCTCTCCCATTTAAAAAAATACAAAAAAATACAAGGTATAGTTTACTAAGTTGCCCCTGTTTAATACTAAGTTGCTGGGACTCTTCACTTTCGGTGCTGCACCCGTGTCGATACGATGTGGGCGTGGGTGTGCGATCCGTACCAGATGTGGTCAACAGATTTTGGGTACTTTGACCAAAACCGATGGAGAAATTCGAGTAAGATACAATGATTTTTGTAATAAAAACATAAGCTAAGGAGAAATTGAATAGCTTGTATATAGAAACTTCTATGTCAGTCCTTTTCCTTTTATATCCTTGTGGGGTTCTACACTTGATCAATATTTTCTACTCGGAATACCTTGTAAGTTTTCCACATAATGTCTCATACTTTAGACATATAACTCTATTGTAGATACTTATATTATTTTTAACCGGATCCCCGCACCCGTATCCGTACCCCCGAATCATAAAATTTAGATCATGAAGGATCCGACCTCTAGATCCGCACCCGTATTGGACACCCGCACCCGAGTTCGAGCAACTTAGGTTTAATAAAAGTAGATTGATTCCTTCTTAAATATTGTGCCATTAAGGGTATAGTTGGGAACAATTGTCAACTTTAGTCTTGAATTTCTAAAGTGACAATTATTTTGGGACAAATATTTTAAGCTAAAAACGACAGTTAAAATGGGAAGGAGGGAGTAGTATATAAAACCAATATTACGGAAATTAAAACATCACTATAACCGAAAGAGCAACTACTTTGACATTGCTGGATTGTATTTACCACGTACCTGATCATAATTGAGGACTTCCTCAGAGGCATGGTCAACTGCAGCAATTGTACCAACTGGTTGGCCACGAAAGTGAACCAACGAACGTCGGAGAGCATCCCAGGCTTCAGCAACCATTGGATGGGGCTCAAAAGAGTTATGTGCCGATGAAGCCGGGGTATCCAACGCAGACCTGCCTGGCGAGTAAGCACTCTCACAATTATCTAAACCTCTGGTTAGGCCTATAGATAACTCACTGAGTGACCTCTCATCAAAAGATCTCTGCCTCTCTATGTTAAGCCTTGGCTTGTCGAGTAGCTTCGAGAGATCAAAGTCATCCATCTCAGTCTCAGAGATGGAGCAATGAGAGCTAACATTTCTCAGTCCAGTACTTTCCATCCTCACCTTAACCCTTCAACTCACACAAGTACTCTGTACGATAAACAATAGCCCGTTTAGACAATTAAACAAGTTGTACACTCATATAACAACACAAGCTTTGTTTATCTATTTGTAGAAAATGGATTAGCTAAAAGACAACCCACTTAAGAGAAAGTACTTTCTAAATAAGAATATGAAACATATGGGAGTTAATATATATAGAAACCATAGTCAAAGGGTCTGAAAAATATCACATATAAACTATTCATAACGGAAGTTATAAGAAACCAAATCAGCAAAATACTATGGCCCAACTGAAAGGAAGAAAAAATATTTAATAACTCATTCATTATGCAAAAGCAGACAAACAAAGAAAGAAACTAAAGTCATATCTATTTGCAGTCTTATCCATCTTTTCTCTTTAGTGAAAGATTATTAACCAATAAATAGTAGTACTTACTACTAATAATTAATTAAAGTTACCGTAATAAAAATAACCTTATCCACAAAATAAGTTGCAGATTTGATTGATCTTAATTAACTACTATAATCAAGCGATTTCCTAGCTCTTTTTTAGAAGGATACTTGATTAAAAATAACAGAATATTAGATATGGAGTACACCACAAAAACAGGCATAACTTAGTCTAAGAAATGAAAATTAGCCAAAATTTTTAAAAGGGTATAAATAATTTTCTTTAAAAGATGAAATTTATGAAACTTTAAGCTCACAGAAACAAGCTGCAAATATTGAAGTAGAGCAAGAGGAGAACCCCCATAAAGAAAATTTAATTTACTTAGAAGCAAATTGACCATTAACCAAGAAACCAAATCAGAACCAAGAAAGCACAAACTAATAATAAAAGAGAGAGAGACCTTAGATGGGAAAAGGGATTTTTCTGCCGGAAATAATGGAGGCCGGAAGCCGGCGAGATAGCCGGAAAATGTAAGGGAGAGAAAAGGGAAGGGGTAAGGAAGAAATGGAAGAAGAGGAGAAAAAAAGAGCATGTCGAGGAATGCTGCTAATTTATAGACTCATTATAGAAATTTAAAGTTGACATTTTTGGACTACTCTCTTAATGGGGCCCTGTAAGTGTAACCCCATTTACAACCTACCTACCTACCTACCTACTCATCCTTGTAAGAACCACGACTCCCGAACTTAAATGACACATAAAAGGAGGAATTAAACTAAAATACCTCAAAAAAGGGTGATATAAGTACCTATTGCGCAATAAAAGGGGAGATATAAGTATCTATTGCGCAATAAATTACTCCACAATAGATGTATTTTCTTCGTTTCAATTTATATGATATAGTTTGACTAACACAAAAATTAAGAAATAAAGAATTTTTTTTGAATCTTGTATCTAAAATAAACCAAAGATATATAGTTTGACTGACACAAAATTTAAGAAATAAAGAAAAACTTTTGAATCTTGTATCTAAAATAAACCAAAGATATTTGTGTGGTTATAAATCATCTCATTAAACGTAAAAAGTAAATTTTAAAGTTAAGTTGTTGTCAAATAAAAAAATGTGTCATTCTTTTTTAAATGATTAAAAATGAAAGTGTGTCATATAAATTGGGACAGATGAAGTATTATAAACCCTAGGGCAGATTTTTCATTTCATGTTTACTCTTCATTTCTCTATTTCCACTATTTTACCATATTTCAGCCCCCCAAAAATCATGTCTCAAAGTTTCAAAACATCAAACTTTACTACTGAACCTGACGTTTGTGGTTGCGGTTATTATTGTAAGATTTGAACATCAAGGACCCAAGATAATTCGACTCGTCGTTTTTGGCGTTATAAAGTGCCTGACGTATATGTTTTTACAATTTTTTTAGGATTTATAATTTTTTCACATTATCTACATATTTTACTTTGAGAAACTGATTTTTTTTGTAATGTTTATAGGATATGGATGGTTGCAAATATTTTCGATGGGAAGATGAAATTCCCATGGATAAAACGGTGGCGCCGAAGTTTAAAAAGCCTCATGTTAATAGAGATACCGCGACTTCACGTATCGCTAGGAATATCGTGAAGTTTGAGTTGCAGTTTTAACGTATGGAAGCTAAAAAAAATTGAATTTTTGGAGGTCTTGTTAAAAGAATCCGAAGAAAAATAACTTTTTTCAAGGATAACCTTAGAGACACTCAACACGAAGAAAATGTTTTGGAAGAGAAATTGAAATTTTGAAAGAGGATTTGTGCTCTCTTGTTGTTGTTTTTAATCTTGAAATGTTGCATTGTCGGTTAAGTTTAATATTTCTATGTACGTTTTCATGTATTATGTATTTTCTATTTCTGTTTTAATGTATTATGTAATCGACACCTTTTATGTACTAATTATTTGTGTTTTCATTAAAAATTATGAATTGTTGAACTTTTTATGTATTATTAATTCTAAGACGCTTAAATAAATTAATAATAGACTATTACAATCAAAGTAAAATTTAACATACTGATTTTCTTCAAATTGATGACTTCATCGTAAATTAAAAATATAAAACAAATCGTAGTACCCTAATCATCATAAGAATAGAAGTCCTCAATATCATCCTCATAATAATATTTTGGGTTTCTTAAGACATATCTTTTTTCTGTAGATGTTAGTTCTCTACCCGTTGATAATACTTGTTCTTCGGTCTAAAATCTACAACGTCTTGCTAGCATTCTGTTGTTTACTTTTCTAATCCTCCGTATGGAAACCTCGCAAGAATATGGATCAGTTCGAGGCATGGTCATTGAGAACCTTGTTGGGATTTGAGCATTGAGATTTTCCAAGCTACGAACAAGACGTTCTGATTCGGCATATCTATATGCCCATTCTCGATGTAAACTACAATAATATTCTCGTGGATCTAAATATTTCACATCGCAAAAATCATCATTACGCACTATAAGAAGGCGGGGGTTCAAATCCTCTATCTTGAATTCGTTGTTATCGCTTGACGAATCACTGAAATAGCTGCTATGAAGCTATCATCACCATTGTTATTCGGATCCTTTGGAAGAAATACTGATCAATCTACATTTCTACTACTCGACATTGAATATGTTGTAACTTTAACAATAATAAATATATTGTTGCTAAAAAAATATAAATGGCAATAAAAATTTAATATTTTGTTGCTAAAAACGTAAATGACAACAAAAAATAACTTATTGTTGCAAAAAATTTCCGCATCAGAGGTTATTGCAACGACATGCAACAACTTTTATTGTTGTGAAAAGTACTTTTGGCAACAATATCCGTCATATATCAACAAAAATGTTGTTGACAAATGTCTTTCTTCTTGTGGTGTTTTATAGTTACAAACCCCAAGTACCCTTGGGATCGTCATTACGACCCTACCTACCTACTTTATTTAAAACAAATATTAATATGATCATGGGGAATCATCTTCATTGGACATTTCACAGTCTGAATCTCACTTGGATATGACGTAACCACGTTCACTGTATTATTCCCTAAGGCAACTATTTTCATCCGATTGTTCTCTTTGCGAAAACAGTTGAGAGCAAAATTAAAATCTTGTGATGTACCACGAGGCATTGATGTAGCACGACTTTTTGGATGTTTGATTCCGAGCACCTTCAAGTTTTGTTTCAGCATTTCAACCTCCCTAACACGCCAACTTCACTCAGTTGTCATTGTATTATTGTATTGTTGATTGTATCTCTGATTCGGGTTATTTGAGTATTTAAAATCATCATCCAATTTCCATGTCCTACCCATTGCTTCGAATATGTCTGCTGGGGTAAAAGATGTAATAAAACTAATATCAGAAAATTAGATCCAAAATGACATAATAACTCGTTTTAATGTGAATGCTAGTTGTTCATCATTCATGTTATATACTACTCCTTGATATGACAACACAATGCTGCTTTTGACCGCTTTACATGACACACCTATATTACGCAGCTTTTATATGCATAAAATATGATGTTTCTGAATGACATCCTTGATTTGACATAACAATGCTCGCTTTTGACCGCTTTATATGATGCTTATATTACACAACTTTTATATGCATAAAATATGATGGTTCTGAATGACATCCTTGATTTGACAACACAATGCTCGCTTTTGACCGTTTATATGACACACTTATATTACACAACTTTTACATGTGTAAAATATGATATTTTCTGAATGACAATGTTGATTTGACAATACAATGTTCGGCTTTGACCACTTTATATGACACACTTATATAACATAAATTTTATATAACTCATTCAGTTAAAAAAATTATATTTTAAAAATATCTAGAAATATTACATTCAATAGTTGGTTCAGAAATAAACAAAAATGTGAGGGTAGCTCAAGGAGGCCTCATGGTAGGATAGAAGCAAACACAATTGAGTCATATTTTGAAAAAGAGATATTAGGATGTTACACGGATTTATCTGGTGAAAAATGATATGGTATTCTTCACCCCTTTGAAAATCAATCAATTTGTATCAATATTGATTTAAAAAGTTGATGGACATATAATTGAGGGTGACACATACTCCTCAAAACCCGAAGGAGCTATAATTTGGGATGAAAAGTTTCAATGGGTTCGATTATATTCGAAAATGTGTGATTATGAGGTATTATATCAGTGGCATAGTTTAGTTGCATCACAAGCTTTGTCTACTACATTTTAGACCTCCAAATTCAAGGATGTACCACTGGTTATCCAACACTTGATGAAAGAAATTTTAGAAATGCAGAAAGCACTAGACATATATCATGCTTTGGACGATCTTAATTTTCGAGGAGCGGATGAAGAATATCATTGAAAACTGTTAGAAAATAAAAATCTTCATCAAGACTCTTCTTATCCAGTTTATCCAATAATTCAAGAATGTATAGGTCTTCCAAAATATTTACCACAAACATTAAACTGTGGTGTGCCATATTATTGTGTAACCAAGCAAGTGCTCCTAATGATGATAGTTGGGATCTAGACTACAACGAGGAAGATGGAGAAAGAAACAAAGGGGAAGAAGATGAAGAAGAGAATGCAAGTAATGAGGATGATGAAAATGATGACGAAGACGGGGTGGTCCCAAAAAGCGACGAAGATTTAATTACTTTTCTAATTATTGTATTTTATAAAAAAATTCAATAGAATTTTCTTGATGATAAAATGCATAATTCAAGATGCTTCATTAAAAAGCATACATCATTCATAACAAACAGAAAAATACTTAAGATTCATAATTTAAGACAATTCGAATACACCAAGAAGAATTAAAATACATTCATAAAATCATGAGGTTCTTCCACCACGAGATGTTCTTCTACTACCAGAGGTACTTGCACCATGATAGGTACCTCTATCACGTTCCCGTAGGTGACACAAACGCTTATCATGGCCAAATTCCTTACACATCGAGCACTTCCGAAAGTATGTCCTATCCAGAACATCTATTTGATTGAGAATTCGAGTTTGTGCATTAACACATAATTTACGAATATACTGTTTGTTAGTAATCATAGAAAATGGCTCTTTTGACCAGTAAGACTCATCACCAAGTGGGTAGAAATGACCGATATATGCTTTAAGATAACTTTGCACGTTGTATTCCAATGCCACATATTATGATGCCCTCTTTCCAATTGCCTGGAAATACTTGAAGGCATGAGAACACGGCATGTGGTATGATTGCCACTTACAACAAGTGCACGTTCTCGTATTCTTGTAAATACTATGAATGTTGCATCCCCGATCTTGGTAAGAACCTTTCTTGATTTCAAATACACGTTCAACATAGTTATACTCTACCATCGTGTGTTGCTCACAATTTTTTCTATGATGCTCGAATAATTTTGTAGGATTTGGCATCCATTTCTCACCATATGCTAATATGGCTTTAGCCTGTTTTGTTCTAGCGACGAACCGCTCCACAACTTGCTTGAATGTCTTTTTACCATTGCAGTAACGGGTAGCCCCAGTGCAGATTTTAGCAAACCATTGAATGACTCCGAGCTATTTGTTGTTAGCATCCCCCATCTTCTGCCTTCGTCCGCATGTAATTTCCATTTATCAACAGGAATTGCCTTCAACTATTCACAGGCTTCCATTTTCGCTGTCTTGATCATCCCTATCTGCATAAGAAACTTTTTATCTTGATACTCTATTGCAGCCGCCTACATCCATTTGTTTAGTGTATTGTTTCTAAAAGCCTTTTAAAAATTTATCTTTATATGCCTTAAACAATAGCGATAGTAAGCAAAGAGAGGCTGCCACCCCTCCAAGTAAAACATATTGTTCAATATGCCATAATTTTGCTCAAATAGCACGCATATGCCCATTCGATCCTTAATAACATATTGCCTCAAATATGTCAAAACATCCCCCATGTCTCGTTGCTCTCATTAGCGACAATGGCGAAAGCAAGAGGGAATATCGACCCATTGTCATTCATTCCTACTGCAATCAGTAACTTGATGTCGTATATCCCGTACATATATGTGCCATCTATGGATATTACTGGCCGATAATGAGCAAAACTATTAATGCATGGTTTGAATGTCCAAAACACAAAATTAAAAATATTACCGGACACACCAGGTTGGTGTTGAGCTTCCACTCTAAAACAGTACTAGGATTGAAATGTTGTAAAGCTGTCATATACCTCGGGAAATTCTGAAAAGAGCCCTCCCAAGTATCATAAATCATCTCAAAAGTGCGCCTACGCCTGAAATATCCCTTTCTCCTATTTATCATTTTGCGATATACTCTCAAAACTACTCTAATGCAGTCTTTGATGGGGAACCTGAACAAGTTTAAACAAACAATGATAATTTAATTGATGTCAAAATTAAAATAAACTTGGGCGAATAGGGTACCTGGGTTTTTTGGCAATGTCAACAACTAACACTTGAACAATCATATTTGTATCTAAATTAAAATGATCTCCTCAAGAGTCATTCCTATTACAAGTGTGACGTGAGTGAAATTTTGAGATAGTCCACATACTATCATTAGTCTCCTTACCCCGAAGTATCCATTTACAACCTTGATAATCACATCTACAAATCAATCGCCATAATTTTAGGATAGAATCATCAACTCTAAACTCCCTCATTTCTTTGATGCAATAAATTTTAACGGCCCTTTGCAATGCCTTTTTGGAGGAGAAAATCATGCCTTTTGCAAGTTCAAAAGTACCTTTTATAAGATCGTTCGGTTCTTTCCACATTGTTTGGCGAATATGATCATCATCTCTAGTAAAGGCAAAGGCATCAGGACGACCTTGAAGATTATCAAGATATGGAATCACGTCAAAATGTCACCGGATTGAGGATGCTTGCGGAACCGACTCTTGTTGGTGGATTGGTCTTTCTGCCATCGGTTCTTGCTGATGTGGCCGACTTTGCATCATATCAAGTAACTGTTGTTCCTGCCCATGAGGGTGAATATCAACCTCATCATCCAATGAATTTATTTCATCATCGAATACCTCTACATTAGGTATATCATCGCTATCACTCGATGATGTTTCTATATGATTTGGATAATCCTCACCATACAGTAAATACTTTTTCCTACACAAAAAATAGGTAACATATTTTAAATACCAACATCATAATATATATAAATTATTTAATATCAAGATGATGAACCTACCGATAATAATCAATATTGCATGGGTTTAAAGAAGTATCAACTGCACCGAAATCAACATTTGATACCACTAGCGCATTTTGTGAGCAATTTTTACTACAGAGGCAAGTCAATTAATGTAAATACTAAACATCAAATCATTTATATTATTTAATTATTAAAAATTATACCTACCGATAATAATCAACTGCACCAAAACTTGATGTTGGGGATGTTCCAGCGTGATTTCTCCATCCGAACTGAGAGGATTGCCCAATATTACTCATATCAGGTGTATAATCCCTAAAAAATATTAATATTACCATACTTATAATAAACATGTGCTACTATACAAAATAATAATGAAAATATTGGATATTTACCAATTTTCCCTGTAATTTTGATTAAATTGTTGACTTAAAGTGTCCAACGACATTTGACCAATCAAAATGTCGCCATAAGAACTCATGTCCGGATAAGTGTTACCATGAGTAGGCTGGACTTCAGGGATTTGAGGAAGAGGCGCAGTTGGCATTTTTGGGACTTCCTGACGAGTCCTGGCCAAAACATCACTACGATTGATAGGTATCTTTTCAACATACATTTCAAGAACATTCAGGGTGATCAAGTCGCTATACTCTTCTGGCGCCCTCAAATATTCACTCAAAGACTTATGATCAATGATATTCCTCTCGCCATAAAGCACTAAACCTTGCGGCGAAATGAATATTGGGTATCTGCCTATTACAGATAATGCAAACTCACGCCTACTAACTTTCATTCTTTTATGTATGGCAGTGAGTAAAGTTGAGTAATCCAAGTTAATTGGAAACTTAACATGGTATTTCGGTGCATTACTATAATGAACAATATTATGATCATGCAGAATCTCTCCTTCCCAAAATAAAGAAATTTTAACAGTTGAAGGAAGAGAGGCCATTTTTTTGTAAACTTGGGAGTTGGATAGTTTTTCAAGAACTTGGAATTTTAATGTCTTAAACTTTTGAAATGGATGAGTCTTTACCTCATCCAAAATTCATGTTAAATAGAAAAATGGATGGATTCTTGCAATAATTGTAGTAGTGTCATGTCAAATAAAGTACAAATGAGTAGATGAATAATTAATTGTAAAATGCAATAATTGTCACGACCTCTTTTAAGAAATCATGGTGGCACCTACACTATTCCCACCGGTAGGCGAACCACTCTCAATAACAACATAATCTAAGAAGAAATACGGAAATAACAATATTTAATAAAGCTATCTTATCTTAAAAAGTAGAACCAAGTATGGAAACCAACATTACAACCCCCACGAATCTGATAAACAATACAAGAGTACCAACCGAATACAAATATGATAAGAGGATAATATAAACCAAATGTCTAAATACATAATCTGAATATTTGAACATGTCTCTCGGATAAATAAAGACAAGAGTAAAGATAAGAGTATCCAGGGCATGCTAAATGGAAGATCCTCACCCCGAACACTGAAAGTCCCCCAACTCAGACTCAACCTCGAAGTCCTAAACTGGTATAAGGCGATGTATCTAGATCCAAAAAGAATGCAACAAGTGTAGCATGAGTACACAATGTACCCCGTAGGCATCGTAGGCTGACAATGACATATGATACGTAACAGAGATAAATATCAAGTTGGCACCAGAGAGACCTATACTAACAATTCAATAACCCATACAAGTCACATTGTACTAGTAATAAATCACAGATTCAACAAGTCACTTTGTTCATATAAGGTTTCAATCACAGTTAAGTACGATCAATTCATAATGTACGCAAGGATTTTACTACCGTGATATCCATCGACTAGTAATCTCTATCCAAGTTATTTTCATGTTTAGCCCCACTTACCCGGCCTGACACATCAAATAAGCAAGTCGACACTTAGATCACAACAACCTTTTTAGAACGCTTCTCAAGAATAATATAATTAGGCTAACCATGATACACTATCTCCTTTATTATCCTTAGCCTTTACACTTAATTAAGACTATGTACAACTACAGTCTGACACACATTAGTTCATTTAATGTCCACATTCACAAAAATAACACTTATCATAGTTTCCTTAATAGTCTCATTTCCCAGTAACGCTGTTAATTATCAAACAACACACAAACACACACATAGTTCCCTTGGATCTAGATGATAGTCCTGACATACTGATATTACCGACCACAGTAGCAATTGCCACCAATACTTAGACATATAAATTATAAACCACATAACCCAATAGACAAGAAGTCGAGCCACACATGGCAACTAATCAAATTTAACATAATCAATCCATTTATCCAAGTGTTCACAGAGACAAATCCCGATCATGTCAACCACTCCGATTCAATAGAATCAATCCATTTATCCAAGTGTTCACAGAGACAAGCCTAATAATGGCAATCAAGCTGATTCAAAGAATCAATCCAAATTCCAAATATTCACAGAGATAAGCTCAATCATGACAACCAATTCATATTATTAATCAACAGATAATCAATGAAATGAGATATGTATGATATGAATGCAAATGCAAATGCTAGGTACATTTTCCTCCAACATAGGCATTTAAATTTTATGAACTGCACAACCATGGGGGACCCTTGAAGTCCATATACTCTAGAATTTCTCCACGGGGTCAAGCCCTTGGCTAAATATACTTATTGCAGGCATGCAACCCGTTCCCCCACGTATCATCATACCAGTTGAGGCATGCAACCCGAGCCATTCATAATATCATTATCTCAATATTGCCAATAATCTCATAAGTATTCTTACCTTCCCGGTCTCTTGGACCCACACTATTTTCATGCCACTCCAATAACAATATCATCAGAACCATAAGTGTATGAATGCAAATGACCATACAAGGAAAGAAATCAAAATGTATGAGATTCAACCAAGTATATGAGATGAATGTCACATGCTTTTAGAGTTCAACAACAAGTAATCCAAGTATAGTCAAGTTATCATATCAAAGAATGTGTTATGGATAAATATGACAATGGAAAATATGGTGGCAAGCCCACATAATGGCGACAAGCCCAATCAATAGTATTCAGAATCAACTTAAGGCTGATTCACCAAATCACATATCATCACAGTTCAACACCGGTACCCACTAAAGAGTTAATCACAACCACTTGAGTGGGATACCCAAACATGCCCAATACCCCTCAATATTTATAACTACTACGTACTTCTATCGGAGTCTAAAAGAACTAAACTGTAGCCTACCTTAACGCCGAGCAGGAGCCATGAACAATCCATCTTTAGTGCCGACCTTACCCTTTTGGAGCGCATCGTAGTAATTATTGTCTAACACACATAGATTATACGTCAATATTAAGCAATTACACAACACAAGGACTTAGTCCTTCAAACATACCAAGACACCCAAAACCAACCCCGCAGATACGCATTCGCCTCTGTGTGAAACCACTCACTGGGACAGAACTCCCATAAAATATCAAAACCTATTTTTGCGAGCCAACCTCTGTAGAGGCGGACACTAGACACCAGCAACATGGAATTTTCCCCAAACTTCCACCAAACATCTGAAATACTCCAAGACCCCCTGGACACAAACCAAACATGCTCTCCCAATGTAAAAAATGTTATGAACTCACTTGCACCCTCAGATTTCTCATTTAACTGAGCTAAGATATACTTTTTTAAAGAATCACCCGAATTAGCCAAATATCACAATTAGGACCACAAAGTACATTCGATTTTCTTTAGAAGAGAAACAATGACTCGACTAAGTCATAAATGACCCTTTAGAACTACTGGAAGTGATGAAACAGGGAAACGAATCCATATTCTCGAAAGTCCACTTTGAATCAAACTATTCAGCTCTACGATTCTTATTTTGGGTTTTCTTTTGAAACTTATATAAATGAACCTCAAAATCTATGCCACCCATCTCCGTGCATCACAAGACACACATAGAGTCTACAAGAAGGGAATATTTAGTCAAATATGGGCCTTTAGCTAAAAATGACCAGACAGATCATCACAATAATTTATTATGTAATTGGACTAAAAGTGAACTTTAAAATAATGTGGGCTACCTAGTTCAGGATGAGGTATCCAGTAGGGTACTCAGTTTGAGATATGACACTCCCATTACAATGCATTCCCTGGTAGGGTTGAGGTTGAGGCATTTGACACAGTAATCACATGTATCATCTCAGTCGATCATTGGTCTGCTACTATGTTATTTGATCTAGGGTCTACATTCTGTTATGTGTCTTCCTACTTTTCTGTTAAATTGGAGATATAGTGTGATATGCTTGATGTTCCTATTCACGTGTCTACACTAGTTGGTGATTCTGTGACCGTAGATAGAGTATATCGTATTTGTGTAGTTACTTTCATGGGGTAATACACTTGGGTAGACTTGGTTATCTCAGATATGGTGGATTTTGATGTTATCTTGGATATGGATTGATTATCACCATATAATACAATTCTAGACTGCTATTCAAAGACGGGCATGCCAGCTATGCATGGTCTTCCCAACCCTTCTCCTAAGAAGGTGATTTATTATATTCGAGCTTGGAAGTTAGTGGAATGGGGTTGTTTGTATTATCTTTCTCATATTCGGGATATGAGTGTGAAGTTTCCTTCCCTTGATTCTGTTCTGGTAGTTAGTGAGTTCGCGGAGGTCTTTTATTCAGACTTATCGGATATGCCGCCAGACAGAGGCATTGACTTCTGCATTGATCTCGAGTCGAGTACTCGATCCTTTTCTATTCCTCTATACCGTATGACTCTAGTAGAGTTGAGAGAGTTAAAGTAGCAACTTCAGAATTTTTTGAGTAAGAGCTTCATTCGACCGAGTGTATCCCTATAGGGTGCCCCTGTCTTATTCATGAAGAAGAAGAATGACACTATGCATATATGCATTGATTACATATAATTGAATAAGGTCACTATAAAAAACAAGTATCCAATTCCACATATTGATAACTTGTTCGACCAGCTTTAGAGTGCTTCTGTATTTTTGAAGATTTGAGGTTCGGGTATCATCAGCTGAAGATCAAAGCCGAGGATGTTCCCAAAATGACTTTCTAGACTAGTTATGGGCATTATAAGTTCTTGGTGATGTCAATTGGGCTTACCAATTCCCTCACAACATTCATGGATTTGATGAATGGGATAATCAAGCCGTACTTGGATTATGTCATTATTGTGTTTATTGATGACATCCTGATACATTCGAAGAGTTGGGAGGACCACGATCAACATCTGAGAGTGATCCTTGGGATTTTCAAGGAGAATGAATTGTATGCTAAGTTATTGATGTATGAGTTTTGGTTGAGTTCTATGGCATTCTTGGGGCACGTGGTATCTAAGGATGGGATTATGGTTGACCTTAAGAAGATAGATGCAATTAGGGACTGACCTTGACCGACTTCTGTGATAGAGATTCAGAGTTTTATGAGTCTTGCTAGCTACTATGCCGGTTCATCAAGGATTTCTCTTCTATTGCTTCTCATCTGATGCGTTTGACTCAGAAGGAGGTTTTGCTCCAGTGTTCTGATGAGTGTCATTAGAGCTTTCTAAAGCTTAAGACTCTATTGACCACAACCCCGGTTTTATCTCTTTCGGTAGAGGGGAAGGAATTTACTGTGTATTGTGATGCTTCTAGGATTGGGTTGTGTTGTGTGTTGATGCAAGAGGGTAAGGTGATTGCTTATGCATCGAGATAGTTGAAGGTGCACGAGAATAATTACCATGTGCATGATTTGGAGTTGGCTGCCCACGTGTTTGCCTTGAAGATTTGAAGGCATTATCTTTATGGTGTTCATTGTGAGGTCTATATCGACCACCACAGTCTTCAACACGTGTTTAATTAGAGGGACTTAAATTTTAGGAAGCGTCAGTGGATGGAGTTATTGAAGGATTATGACATGACCATTTTGCATCATCCGGGCAAGGCCAATGTGGTGGCATATGCCTTGAGCCATACATCAGTCAATATGGGGAGTTTAACTTGTTTGGTTATTTTTGAGCATCTTTGGCATTGGAGGTCCTGTATCTAACCAATCATTTTGTGAGACTCGATATTTCAAATCCGAGTAGGATTCTATCTTATGTGGAGGTGAGGTTGTCTCTTTTGGATCAGATTTGGGCACACCAGTATAATGATGTGGGGTTATGCAAAATTTAAGATAATGTGATGAGTGGTGAGGCCAAAGAGGCCATTATTGATAGTGAGGGTGTTATGAAGATCAAGGGTAGAGTGTGTGTGCCTCGTATGAGAGATTTGATTAGGTTGATTATGGAAGAGGCTCACATCTCTAGGTATTAGATTTATCCTGGAGATACTAATATGTATCATGATTTGAGGCAGCAATACTGGTGGGGGAGGATGAAGAGAGACATTTCTGATTTTGTGTCTTGGTGTCAGAATTGTCAGCAGGTCAAGTATGAGCACCAGCGACCCAGTGGTATGTCTTAGAAGATTCCCATTCCTGAGTGGAAGTGGGGGAAGATCACGATGGATTTTGTTGCGGGATTGCCCTAGACTTTGGGCAAGTTTGATGCTATTTGGGTCATTCTTGATAGATTGACCAAGTCCGCGCATTTTATTCCTGTTCAGACGACTTATAATGCAGAGAAATTGGCTAAGATCTACATCCATGAGTTTTTCATCTTCATAGGGTTCCTAGTTCTATTATCTCGGATCGGGGTACTCAGTTAACTTCATATTTCTAGCGGACTTTGCAGAGAGAATTGGGTACTCGCTTGGATCTAAGTACAATGTTTCACCCTCAGACCGACTGTCAGTCTGAGTGGACTATTCAGGTATTGAAGGACATGTTACAAGCCTATGTGATTGATTTTGGTGGCTATTGTGACCAGTTCTTACTTTTGGCAGAGTTCACATACAACAACAAATATTACTTCAGTATCGATACGACACCGTTTGAGGCCTTGTATGGTAGGAGATGTAGATCTTCATTGGTTGGTTTGATGCATTCGAGGTCCATCTTTAGGGTACTGCTTTGTTGAGGGATTCATTAGAGAGAGTGAATGTGATCCAGGACAAGCTCCTAGCAGCGCAGAGCAGGCAAAATGAGTATGTGGACCGGAAGGTCCGAGACTTAGTGTTTATGGTGGGTGACAAGGTTCTTCTGAAGGTCTCACCTATGAAGGGTATGATGATATTCCATAAGAGAGGAAAGTTGAGTCATAGATATATCAAACAATTTGAGGTTCTTCGGAGAATTAGGGAGGTGGCATATGAGTTGGTCCACCACCAAGTCTTTCAAACGTTCATCCAATTTTTCATGTGTCTATGCTGAAAAAGTATCATGCAGATGGTTCTTATGTTATCCAGTGGGACTCCGTATTGCTTGATCAGAATTTGGAGTTCGAGGAGGAGCCTGTCGCTATTTTAGACAAGCAGGTGAGGAAGTTGAGATCGAAGGAGATAACTTCTGTGAAGATTCAGTGGAGGCATCGTCCTATTGAGGAGGTGACTTGGGAGACCGAGTCTGATATGCGGAGCAAATATCTTGGCTTTTTCACTTCGTCTGGTATGTTTTCTTTGTTCGTTTCTCTCCGTTCAAGGAGGAATAATTGTTTAATTGATATCTGATGTAACAACGCGTCTGATCATTTTTAACTAAAGACCCTTATTTCTTGTTTGACCCTTCCCATAGTTTCCATGTGGGGTTTGTGATGCACACGAATGGGTGGCACGTATCTTGAGGTACATTTATATGAGTTTCGGATGGAAAATCCAAAGTCTAGAAACATAGAGTTGGTTAGTTTGACTCAAAGTTGAATTTTAGCTAGATGGGCTCATTTTCGAGTTTTATATCTTTCTGTAGTTCTGGAGTGTCATTTATGACTTAGTCGAATCATTGATTCGCTTTTGAGGCAATCGGATGTGTATTGCAGCTTTATTTGTGAAATTTGGATATTTGGTTTTCCCGGACGATTCTTAAGAAAGTATGCCTTAGCTCGTTTATTTGTGAAATTTGAGGATACAAGTGAGTTTGTATCATTGTTTATCATAGACGAGCATATTTGGTTTATGACCGAGGGGGGAGGGGTATTGGGAGTGTTTCGGTGTTTGATAGAGGTTTTGGCTGATTTTCTCATTTCTTGTATCTGGTGTCCGCTACGGCGGCACCAGTATCTACTCTGGCATGTCCGCCTCAGCGAGAGGTTGGCTCGCCGAAGTGGAAGTTGAGGATGGTTGGTTTCCGCCGACGCAGAGTCGTGTCCGCCGAGGCAATGAGTGAGGTGTCAAATGACACCTCCCCAGTGGTTTTTATTGCGGTATTTCTAGATGCTACGCAAGTGTACGTATCACAATTTATAATAAATTTTTGTAAGACCGAGTATCATCCTCAGAGACTGATTTATCAAGTACCAATTAACTAATCTTTAGTTTCTATTTGGCTAATGAATATAAGTGATGCTTTCTAACTAAAGAATTAACAAAGTAACATGAATTTCTAGAATAAAATAGCAATGAAAACACACGAGGTTTAATTCAGTAATTATGGAATTAGGGTTTCCAATCTCGTCAACTGTCCACTCAATCATTCATTAATGCAAGACAAACGATATTAAGATAGCAGGTTAACTGAGATGTTCTATATTCCGGTTAGGACATATAAAAACTCAACCTAAGTGAGAACTTTCTATATTTCTATGATAAGTTCGACCACATAAGAGGATTAAGATCAATAACCTAAAATGCTACACAATCGTGATACTCTCGTTCAAGATTAAACCTACGTCTAAGCAACTATAGCATATTCAAATCTCCATTTTCAGATCTCGATTTGAAATCATATAGATAATGAAAACTAAAGGCCAATTAATTCTCATTCAATAAACACAAGTTGAATAGATTTTAATAGATGAAGAAGAACATTAACAATGCATTAAATCATGATAGAGTTTCAAGTGATTCGACGGAAAACCCTAATAAAAGTAATTAGCTCATAGTCATACTAAGAACTAATTAATCTAATATTCTATATGAACTGAATTCAAATAAAGAAAAGGAAAAGAACTTGAACAATAGATGTCTCTAATGGCTCATTGTTCTCTTGTTTCTTGCCTCCCAAAAAACGTCTCTTCCTCAGAAAAACGTTTCCCCAAATATATATCATGAAAAACCCCCAACATGAACCTTTTTGCCCTTGTTAAATTTAGGTTTTTCGCTGCCCTGACGTCGTCGGAGCCGCGGTTCAGCTATTAGAGTGTCGCGACGCTAATTCACTTTTGAAGAACGTGTGCTTACTGCCTGAGGGGCGCCGCGATGCTAATGTTGGGCGCCGCGACTCTTCAGTCTTCTTCGTTCGGAATTCGATTAAATTACTTTCCGAGCTTCCCATGGCTTCTTTGACTTATCTCTTGTGACCAACTATGCATTTTTGTCCTTAATAACCTTATATTTCCTTTGGATTCGTCTTATTCCTTTCTGAATCACTTAAAACCTGAAAACATACAACACACGCATAATACCGCACAAAACAGCTAAAAGACAAACGAAAGACTCCCTAAAACACACTCTAAAATAGTACTAAAATCTACCTAACAAACACCCCAAAATTACACTTTACTCATCCTCGAGTAAAGAACTCTAGACACCCTAAAAAGAAAAACACACAAACTTTAGACTGAATCAGGTCAACAACAATATATTATGCCTCGAAGATCATGAACAATAATATATTATGCCTCGAAGATCATGAACAACATGCAATATAATATTCCGGAACATTCTAGCCACTAATTTGCTATCTAGAATTTCAAGCCGGATATTTTTCAAATTTGCTTAGAGTTATTAATGCATATGACCACTCAGCCATAATGATTGACTTAAACAAGTATTCAATCAGTTCATGCACAACTAATTCTCACCAACAGTCCATCAGGTCCAAGTTCTTTAGGCTTGCTAACTTGCTATTCTCCACTAATTTAGACAACACATGCTCAAGAATCAGTAGGACTTTTATAGGTTATGACGATAGGCTTAGGCACGGGTAGATGAAATGTCATTTAGGCTCAAAGTTACCATAAGAATATAAACCAATCAACCCCCCTCTATATTCATATTATAGACCAAACGCAATCCCCAATTTTTCTTTACCCAATTTTTCTTTTCTTTTTGAACTACACCCCAAACTTGTTTTTCAATGTATGTACAAAAGAGTAATATATTCCCATTTTTTTTTCAATCCTTTGTTCTTCTATTGATAGCACCCAATCTAAAATACCAATTACAAAGTGTCAATCCTCCAATCATACACTTATATGCTCATGGAATTCAAGGGAAGAAAAATATTTGTAAAGGGCTTCAAGTAGGCTCATAATAGGTGTCAATCAAAGAAGGGTTATTTAAGGCTCAAAAAGGGTAACTAGAGATTACATTAGTCAAGGTTGGCTTGAAAGGCTCAATCGTTCCAAAGATGGCCTAAATCATCTTCCTAAGCATACATCTATGAGTTCGTCTCAAATAGCAAGCAAGCAAGTTCTAGGACTTTCCACCATCTTTCCTCAAACCAAAATTCAATCATGCATAAACCAATATTCAAGTACAAGCAATTCAACAATCATGATCAAGTTTTTACACTTATTAATAATGGAAAACAACTCAAGACCTATCCAACTTAAGCACACATATTTATGCATTTCATGGCTATCAATTTCATCCAACTCTATCACATGTGTTCACTTAATCTCATGGGCTATTATTATTAACTTGATTCATTGACACAAGACACTCAAACACTGACACTAAAACTAAGACACTAACAATAGACAAACAACTGAACACAAACAATGAACACTATTAACACAAAATAGTAAGACTCCACCCAAACCTATTCAACACATTGTCCCCAATGTGATAAGTAAAGCAAGAGTAAGAAGACTTACCAAAACTGCAGCTAAGCGATTCAGAATGGTGGTGGATGATAAGGCGGCTGGTACATTGGGGGATATCCAAGAGAGTACTCAGTGTTGTCGTCATCCATGGACCAGTTATGCATGAATGAGTTTATTTGGTCGACACTCGTGACCTCATACTCATATCTTTGTTGCATGTAAGTGTCCATATATTGCTGGTGTTGGATGAGATACTGGTTCTGCTGGATAATGTACTGGTTCTGTTGGAAAAGTTGATCCAACCTCTAGTTGTGTCCATTCTCAATCGCCAAAGGAGGTGGCTGACTGCTCTGTCCAAGCTCTCCGACTTCTTCATCGTGCTCCCTCTACTGGCGCTTTGGCTGGTTGTGATTTCCCTCTCTAGGTGTAGGTTTTGGTGTAGGGTCTGAGTATGCATTGACCATTGTCCGGGTTAGGGAATTCTGCACTCTGCCTTTTACATCATTGCTGCTCTCATGCACTCCATGTGCGATACATAGTGCAGTGATCAACGATCCATGCCCCAACTCTGCTGTTGTGTTCAATCTGCATATCCAATTGAGGCTATTTTTTACAGTTCGACCCACATCTACTGAAAATCCCTTCATGATAGCATACACTAGCTTGACACGATCCACTGGTATATCAGAAAAGTGTGTGGAGGGAATCAAGCGGGCACTCACAAAGTAGAGCCAAGCTTTGGCAACTCTGTTGAATTGGCAGCGGAGCATGCCTTTGGGGGCGTCATATGTATAGGTGAAACGGGACCCTGGATATCCTACTGTCTCAGACACCTCTACCCAGTCAATTTCTAAATTCTTCCAAACAGTCAAGTCGTCCTCCCTCTCTTCCTCCAGAAAATTTGTGACCCCACATATGACATTAATTGCTTCATCCCCAACTGGTACTCTTCTCCCTCGTACGAAACAAATGTTGTCTTATTTCTCTAGGTAGTTGGCATATAATTCGTAGACTAGTTGAGCATTTGGCTTTGCCAAATAAGGATTGACAAATGCACCCCAACCTCTATCAGCAATCATGGCACTGATGGGTTCATATACCTCATCTTCGTATGGCGCAGTCTGGAATTCCATCCCCCTTTCCGGTACCAGGGAGCGAGTACACAACTTGTTATACATGTATTGGGCATCCTTATTGGTAAATCTTTTCTTATCATAGTCGGCCCTTGGTGGTAGATTCATAGGGCCGTGAGAGGAGGATGCCTTGCAAGTAGCTCGTCGTGGACCCATTATGCCTTATTTGGCGACTTTGAAGTTTTCTAAAAATCCGGCAACACTTCCCGTTAAATCTTCCCAACAACAACTCAACTCCTCAACAATATATTCAATCAACCCACAGTATCAATAACTACAATTCAACCACTCCATAATAACACTATTCCTCACAAGAACACAATAAACCCTCCCACTTAGAATTCCATCAAAGTCATAAAAGAACACACAAAAATTCATCAAAACTTGAATGCAATACTTACCTTATGGCGAGAGAGAGACTTCAGGTGATGCTTCACTGCCACAAGTATTGAAGATTTGAAGAACATATGAAACAATTTCTTGAAGGATTGAGATTTTAGGGTTTGTAAAGGGGAATTGAGGGGAGTGTAGATTTAGAATTAATGGAAGAACTGGGGAAAACGAAGAGTTTTTGTGGTGTGAAAAGATTGTAATTTGAGATACAATGTGAGTTTTTTTTGGATTTTTTTGGGGTTGGAGAAGAGAAGAATAGAGAGGAGTTATTTGAATTATATTTGGGGATAATGAGAAAAGTGTTCTTATTTCTCAATTTTAACCTGGAATCCGCATGGGCGCCACGACTCTTCCATTCAGCGCCGCGGCGCGATCACATATGCCGTAGGCGCCGCGACTCTTATGTTGGGAGCCGCGATGCTAAATCAACATAAAAATCCTTTTCTCACTTCCTTTCGAGTGTCGCGGCCCTGATGTTGGGCGCCACGTCGCTAATTCAACATACGGGGTTCTGACTTTTAGTGTTGATTTTAACATCCCGCGCCACATTTTCACCCCAAATATGGCTCACAATTCACTTAACATAAACACACTGAACAAGAAACAGCAAGACGATGAGATTGTTCAACACAAGATAAACAAAACAGTATAAAATAACAGAATTAAAATGTTGGGTTGCCTCCCAATAGCGCTCTATTTAACGTCATTTAGCCGGACACAAATTTCCTCTTAGGTGGGCTTCAAGATGATAATCGACTTGGCTTGATCACTAGAACCACCCACATATGGCTTTAATCTTTGTCCGTTCACTTTGAATGGTGCACCCTCCTTTCTTCGCACCTCGACTGAACCATATGGAAAAACTCTCTCAACAGTAAATGGACCCGACCATCTAGACTTCAACTTGCCTAGAAACAGCCTCAACCTCGAATTGAATAGCAATACCTGTTGTCCAGGTTGAAACTATTTTCGGACCAAGTTCTTGTCATGCCATGCTTTAGTGCGTTCCTTATAGATCTTGGCATTCTCATAGGCTTCATTTTGAAAATCATCAAGCTCATTCAATTGTAGTAGCCTATTCTGCCCCACAACACTCTCATCCAAATTCAGCTTCCTCATGGCCAATATGCTCGATGCTCCAGCTCAACTGGTAAGTGGCATGCCTTTCCAAAAACCAACCTATAAGGAGAAATTCCAATTGGAGTTTTGAATGCCATCCTATAGGCCCAAAGCGCATCATCCAGTTTCTTAGACCAATTCTTTCTAGAACCATCCATCGTCTTCTCCAGGATCCTCTTTACTTTTCTGTTTGAAAGTTCAGCTTGACCATTTGATTGAGGATGATATGGAAAAGCAGTTCAGTGGTAGACTCCATAGCGATCAAGTAGAGCATCAAGTTGCTTGTTAAAAAATGACTCCCTTCATAGCTAATGAGAGCTCAGGGGGTACCAAACCTTGTGAATATGTGCTTGTGCAGGAAGTTCAAGATGGTATTACCATCATTTTTCTTAGTTGTTACTGCTTCGACCCATTTGGACACATAATCCACTGCTAGCAGGATGTATTGATTGTTGAAGGATGGTGGAAAAGGGCCCATAAAATCAATGCCCCATACATCAAAGAGCTCGACTTCTAGGATCCCATTCAGCGGCATTTCATTCCTTCTTGAGATGTTCCCAGTGCGTTGACAACGATCACAGGCTTTCACAAAAGTATTAGCATCTTTGAACAGTCCTGGCCAATAGAACCCGCTTTGCAACACTTTAGCCGCTGTCCTTGAAGCTCCAAAATGGCCACCACATTGTAAAGTGTGACAATGAGCGAGAATTTGGTGCATTTTCTCCTCTGGTACACAATGTCTAATGACTTGATCAGCACAATGCCTATAAAGAATAGGCTTCTACAAATAGTAATGCTTTACCTCAGAATAGAACTTCTTCAATTGTTGCCTTGTTATCTATGGGGGCACAATCTTAGCTGTAAGAAAATTAACAAAGTCAGCATACAATTGAACTGGCACTTACCTCGAAAAGTTGCTCGTCTGGGAAGTGGTCATTAATCTGCACATCCTTAGCATTCTGGCTTTCTTCCACCTCAAGTCTTGACATGTGATCTGCAACCAAATTTTCGGTTCCCTTCTTATCACAAATCTCTATGTCAAATTATTGCAGCTATAACACCTATCGAATAAGATGGGGTTTTGCATTCTTCTTTGTCATCAAGTACTTTATATAAGCATGGTCTGTGTACACAATTACCTTGTTCCCAATGAGATATGGCATGAATTTATCGAATGCATATGCTATGGCTAGCAACTCTATCTCTGTTGTGGCATAATTCAATTGTGCATCATTAAGAGTTCTACTAGCAGAGTAAATGTACCGAAATACCTTGTCAATTCGCTGCCCAAGAACTGCTCCCACTTCATAATCACTAGCATCACACATCAATTCAAATGGAAGCACCCAATCTGGTGCAATAACAATTGGTGATGAAATTAACTTCTTCTTAAGTGCCTTGAAAGCATTTAGGCACTCTTCATTAATTTACAATTGCAGTGGTATAACTAAGAAGATAATTTTATTTGGATTTATGTCAATCTTTTAATAGATTCACATAACATGAAAACATTAAATGAACATGACAATACACGTGACGAACAGACTTGCACGCCTGTTATAAATTACACAGGCTTTTCTCTCAAAATTATTCAGGCTTATTCAGCCAAAACATCTTCTTATCTTCTTTAATTATTTGTTATCTTATACTTGGGGTGTTCACGGTTTGGTTAAATTCTATTTAAATCGCATACCAATTAAATAAACCGATTGTTGTTTATTATTGGTTTGGTTTGAATTTTTTTAAAAATTGATAATATAAATTATATATTGTTCACGTAGTGCACACGTGCAACACACATACACTTAAGAGTTGTATATGTAAATAAATTAAAAGCATTGTTATTTTTCATTTGTTTTAGAGTCAATTCGGCTTAATTAATTTACAATTGCAGTTGTATAACTAAGAAGATAATTTTATTTGGATTTATGTCAATCTTGTAATAGATTCACATAACATGAAAACATTAAATGCACATGATAATACACGTGACGAATAGACTTGCACGCCAGTTATAAATTAAACATGCTTTTCTCTCAAAATTATTCAGGCTTATTCAGCCAAAATATCTTCATATCTTCTTTAATTATTTGTTATCTTATACTAGGGGTGTTCACGGTTTGGTTAAAACCGATTAAATAAAGCGATTGTTGTTTATCATTTGTTTGGTTTGATTTTAAAAATAAATCAATCATATAAATTATTTATTGTTCACGCAGTGCACACGTGAAACGTACGTACACTTAAGAGTTGTATATGTAAATAAATTAAAAGCATTATTATTTTTCATTTGTTTTAGATTCAATTCGGCTTTATTACTTTGCAATTGCATTGGTATAAATAAGAAGATAATTTTATTGAGATTTATGTCAATCTTTTAATAGATTCACATAACATGAAAACATTAAATGAACATGACAATACACGTGACGAATAGACTTGCACGCTTATAAATTTCACATGCTTTTGCTTCAAAAAAATTCAGGCTTATTTAGCTAAAACATCTTCTTATCTTCTTTAATTATTTGTTATCTTATACTAGGGGTGTTCACGGTTTGGTTAAAACCGATTTAAATCACAAACCGATTAAATAAAGCGATTGTTGTTTATCATTTGTTTGGTTTGATTTTAAAAAAAAATTGATCATATAAAGTATTTTATGTTCACGCAGTGCACACGTGCAATGTACGTACACTTAAGAGTTGTATATGTAAATAAATTAAAAGCATTGTTATTTTTCATTTGTTTTAGAGTCAATTCGGCTTAATTAATTTACAATTGCAGTTGTATAACTAAGAAGATAATTTTATTAGGATTTATGTCAATCTTGTAATAGATTCACATAACATGAAAACATTAAATGCACATGACAATACACGTGACGAATAGACTTGCACGCCCGTTATAAATTAAACATGCTTTTCTCTCAAAATTATTCAGGCTTATTCAGCCAAAATATCTTCATATCTTCTTTAATTATTTGTTATCTTATACTAGGGGTGTTCACGGTTTGGTTAAAACCGATTGTTGTTTATAATTTGTTTGGTTTGATTTTTTTCAAAAATCGATAATATAAATTATTTATTGTTCACGAAGTGCACACGTGCAACACACGTTCTATTAAGACTAGTATATGTAAATAAATTAAAAGCATTATAATTTTTCATTTGTTTTAGATTCAATTCGACTTTATTACTTTGCAATTGTAGTGGTATAAATAAGAAGATAATTTTATTGATATTTATGTCAATCTTTTAATAGATTCACATAACATGAAAATATTAAATGAACATGACAATACACGTGACGAACAGACTTGCACGCCTGTTATATATTAAACATGCTTTTCTTTGAAAATTATTCAGGCTTATTCAGCCAAAACATCTTCTTATCTTCTTTAATTATTTGTTATCTTATACTAGAGGTGTTCACGGTTTGGTTAAAACCGATTTAAATCACAAACCGATTAAATAAACTGATTGTTGTTTATTATTGGTTTGGTTTGAATTTTTTTAAAAATTGATAATATAAATTATATATTGTCCACGTAGTGCACACGTGCAATGTACGTACACTTAAGAGTTGTATATGTAAATAAATTAAAAGCATTGTTATTTTTCATTTGTTTTAGAGTCAATTCGGCTTAATTAATTTACAATTGCAGTTGTATAACTAAGAAGATAATTTTATTAGGATTTATGTCCATCTTGTAATAGATTCACATAACATGAAAACATTAAATGCACATGATAATACACGTGACGAATAGACTTGCACGCCAGTTATAAATTAAACATGCTTTTCTCTCAAAATTATTCAGGCTTATTCAGCCAAAATATCTTCATATCTTCTTTAATTATTTGTTATCTTATACTAGGGGTGTTCACGGTTTTGTTAAAACCGATTTAAATTGCAAACCGATTGTTGTTTATAATTTGTTTGGTTTGATTTTTTTCAAAAATCGATAATATAAATTATTTATTGTTCACGAAGTGCACACGTGAAACCCACGTTCTATTAAGACTAGTATATGTAAATAAATTAAAAGCATTATAATTTTTCATTTGTTTTAGATTCAATTCGACTTTATTACTTTGCAATTGTAGTGGTATAAATAAGAAGATAATTTTATTGATATTTATGTCAATCTTTTAATAGATTCACATAACATGAAAACATTAAATGAACATCACAAGACACGTGATTTAACAGACTTGCACGCCTGTTATAAATTACACAGGCTTTTCTCTCAAAATTATTCAGGCTTTTTTAGCCAAAACATCTTCTTATCTGCTTTAATTATTTGTTATCTTATACTTGGGGTGTTCACGGTTTGGTTAAATTCTATTTAAATCGCATACCAATTAAATAAACCGATTGTTGTTTATTATTGGTTTGGTTTGAATTTTTTTAAAAATTGATAATATAAATTATATATTGTCCACGTAGTGCACACGTGCAACACACATACACTTAAGACTAGTATATGTAAATAAATTAAAAGTATTGATATTTTTCATTAGTTTTAGAGTCAATTCGGCTTAATTAATTTACAATTGCAGTTGTATAACTAAGAAGATAATTTTATTTGGATTTATGTCAATCTTGTAATAGATTCACATAACATGAAAACATTAAATGCACATGATAATACACGTGACGAATAGACTTGCACGCCAGTTATAAATTAAACATGCTTTTCTCTCAAAATTATTCAGGCTTATTCAGCCAAAATATCTTCATATCTTCTTTAATTATTTGTTATCTTATACTAGGGGTGTTCACGGTTTGGTTAAAACCGATTAAATAAAGCGATTGTTGTTTATCATTTGTTTGGTTTGATTTTAAAAATAAATCAATCATATAAATTATTTATTGTTCACGCAGTGCACACGTGAAACGTACGTACAGTTAAGAGTTGTTTATGTAAATAAATTAAAAGCATTATTATTTTTCATTTGTTTTAGATTCAATTCGGCTTTATTACTTTGAAATTGCATTGGTATAAATAAGAAGATAATTTTATTGAGATTTATGTCAATCTTTTAATAGATTCACATAACATGAAAACATTAAATGAACATGACAATACACGTGACGAACAGACTTGCACGCCAGTTATAAATTACACAGGCTTTTCCCTCAAAATTATTCAGGCTTATTCAGCCAAAATATCTTCATATCTTCTTTAATTATTTGTTATCTTATACTAGGGGTGTTCACGGTTTAGTTAAAACCGATTTAAATCACAAACCGATTAAATAAAGCGATTGTTGTTTATCATTTGTTTGGTTTGATTTTAAAAAACATTGATCATATAAAGTATTTTATGTTCATGCAGTGCACACGTGCAATGTACGTACACTTAAGAGTTGTATATGTAAATAAATTAAAAGCATTGTTATTTTTCATTTGTTTTAGAGTCAATTCGGCTTAATTAATTTACAATTGCAATTGTATAACTAAGAAGATAATTTTATTAGGATTTATGTCCATCTTGTAATAGATTCACATAACATGAAAACATTAAATGCACATGACAATACACGTGACGAATAGACTTGCACGCATGTTATAAATTAAATATGCTTTTCTCTGAAAATTATTCAGGCTTTTTCAGCCAAAACATCTTCATATCTTCTTTAATTATTTGTTATCTTATACTAGGGGTGTTCACGGTTTGGTTAAAACCGATTTAAATCGCAAACCGATTGTTGTTTATAATTTGTTTGGTTTGATTTTTTTCAAAAATTGATAATATAAATTATTTATTGTTCACGAAGTGCACACGTGCAACCCACGTTCTATTAAGACTAGTATATGTAAATAAATTAAAAGCATTATAATTTTTCATTTGTTTTAGATTCAATTCGGCTTTATTACTTTGCAATTGTAGTGGTATAAATAAGAAGATAATTTTATTGATATTTATGTCAATCCTTTAATAGATTCACATAACATGAAAACATTAAATGAACATGACAATACACGTGACGAACAGACTTGCACGCCTGTTATAAATTACACAGGCTTTTCTCTCAAAATTATTCAGGCTTATTCAGCCAAAACATCTTCGTATCCTCTTTAATTATTTGTTATCTTATAGTAGGGGTGTTCACGGTTTGGTTAAACACGATTTAAATCGCAAACTGATTGTTGTTTATAATTTGTTTGGTTTGATTTTTTTCAAAAATTGATAATATAAATTATTTATTGTTCACGAAGTGCACACGTGCAACACACGTTCTATTAAGACTAGTATATGTAAATAAATTAAAAGCATTATAATTTTTCATTTGTTTTAGATTCAATTCGGCTTAATTAATTTACAATTGCAGTTGTATAACTAAGAAGATAATTTTATTAGGATTTATGTCAATCTTGTAATAGATTCACAGAACATGAAAACATTAAATGCACATGACAATACACGTGACGAATAGACTTGCACTCCCGTTATAAATTAAACATGCTTTTCTCTCAAAATTATTCAGACTTATTCAGCCAAAACATCTTCGTATCTTCTTTAATTATTTGTTATCTTATACTAGGGGTGTTCACGGTTTGGTTAAAACCGATTTAAATAGCAAACCGATTGTTGTTTATAATTTGTTTGGTTTGATTTTTTTCAAAAATCGATAATATAAATTATTTATTGTTCACGAAGTGCACACGTGCAACGCACGTTCTATTAAGACTAGTATATGTAAATAAATTAAAAGCATTATAATTTTTCATTTGTTTTAGATTCAATTCGACTTTATTACTTTGCAATTGTAGTGGTATAAATAAGAAGATAATTTTATTGATATTTATGTCAATCTTTTAATAGATTCACATAACATGAAAACATTAAATGAACATGACAATACACGTGACGAACAGACTTGCACGCCTGTTATAAATTACACAGGCTTTTCTCTCAAAATTATTCAGGCTTATTCAGCCAAAACATCTTCTTATCTTCTTTAATTATTTGTTATCTTATACTTGGGGTGTTCACGGTTTGGTTAAATTCTATTTAAATCGCATACCAATTAAATAAACCGATTGTTGTTTATTATTGGTTTGGTTTGAATTTTTTTAAAAATTGATAATATAAATTATATATTGTTCACGTAGTGCACACGTGCAACACACATACACTTAAGACTAGTATATGTAAATAAATTAAAAGTATTGATATTTTTCATTAGTTTTAGAGTCAATTCGGCTTAATTAATTTACAATTGCAGTTGTATAACTAAGAAGATAATTTTATTTGGATTTATGTCAATCTTGTAATAGATTCACATAACATGAAAACATTAAATGCACATGATAATACACGTGATTTAATAGACTTGCACGCCAGCTTATAAATTAAACATGCTTTTCACTCAAAATTATTCAGGCTTATTCAGCCAAAATATCTTCATATCTTCTTTAATTATTTGTTATCTTATACTAGGGGTGTTCACGGTTTGGTTAAAACCGATTAAATAAAGCGATTGTTGTTTATCATTTGTTTGGTTTGATTTTAAAAATAAATCAATCATATAAATTATTTATTGTTCACGCAGTGCACACGTGAAACGTACGTACACTTAAGAGTTGTATATGTAAATAAATTAAAAGCATTATTATTTTTCATTTGTTTTAGATTCAATTCGGCTTTATTACTTTGCAATTGCATTGGTATAAATAAGAAGATAATTTTATTGAGATTTATGTCAATCTTTTAATAGATTCACATAACATGAAAACATTAAATGAACATGACAATACACGTGACGAATAGACTTGCACGCCAGTTATAAATTACACAGGCTTTTCCCTCAAAATTTTTCAGACTTATTCAGCCAAAACATCTTCATATCTTCTTTAATTATTTGTTATCTTATACTAGGGGTGTTCACGGTTTGGTTAAAACCGATTTAAATCACAAACCGATTAAATAAAGCGATTGTTGTTTATCATTTGTTTGGTTTGATTTTAAAAAAAATTTGATCATATAAAGTATTTTATGTTCATGCAGTGCACACGTGCAATGTACGTACACTTAAGAGTTGTATATGTAAATAAATTAAAAGCATTGTTATTTTTCATTTGTTTTAGAGTCAATTCGGCTTAATTAATTTACAATTGCAGTTGTATAACTAAGAAGATAATTTTATTAGGATTTATGTCCATCTTGTAATAGATTCACATAACATGAAAACATTAAATGCACATGACAATACACGTGACGAATAGACTTGCACGCATGTTATAAATTAAATATGCTTTTCTCTGAAAATTATTCAGGCTTTTTCAGCCAAAACATCTTCATATCTTCTTTAATTATTTGTTATCTTATACTAGGGGTGTTCACGGTTTGGTTAAAACCGATTTAAATCGCAAACCGATTGTTGTTTATAATTTGTTTGGTTTGATTTTTTTCAAAAATTGATAATATAAATTATTTATTGTTCACGAAGTGCACACGTGCAACCCACGTTCTATTAAGACTAGTATATGTAAATAAATTAAAAGCATTATAATTTTTCATTTGTTTTAGATTCAATTCGACTTTATTACTCTGCAATTGTAGTGGTATAAATAAGAAGATAATTTTATTGAGATTTATGTCAATCTTTTAATAGATTCACATAACATGAAAACATTAAATGAACATGACAATACACGTGACGAATAGACTTGCACGCCAGTTATAAATTACACAGGCTTTTCCCTCAAAAAAATTCAGGCTTATTTAGCTAAAACATCTTCTTATCTTCTTTAATTATTTGTTATCTTATACTAGGGGTGTTCACGGTTTGGTTAAAACCGATTTAAATCACAAACCGATTAAATAAACCGATTGTTGTTTATTATTGGTTTGGTATGAATTTTTTTAAAAATTGATAATATAAATTATATATTGTCCACGTAGTGCGCACGTGCAACACACATACACTTAAGACTAGTATATGTAAATAAATTAAAAGTATTGATATTTTTCATTAGTTTTAGAGTCAATTCGGCTTAATTAATTTACAATTGCAGTTGTATAACTAAGAAGATAATTTTATTTGGATTTATGTCAATCTTGTAATAGATTCACATAACATGAAAACATTAAATGCACATGATAATACACGTGACGAATAGACTTGCACGCCAGTTATAAATTAAACATGCTTTTCTCTGAAAATTATTCAGGCTTATTCACCCAAAACATCTTCATATCTTCTTTAATTATTTGTTATCTTATACTAGGGGTGTTCACGGTTTGGTTAAAACCGATTTAAATTGCAAACCGATTGTTGTTTATAATTTGTTTGGTTTGATTTTTTTCAAAAATCGATAATATAAATTATTTATTGTTCACGAAGTGCACACGTGCAACCCACGTTCTATTAAGACTAGTATATGTAAATAAATTAAAAGCATTATAATTTTTCATTTGTTTTAGATTCAATTCGACTTTATTACTTTGCAATTGTAGTGGTATAAATAAGAAGATAATTTTATTGATATTTATGTCAATCTTTTAATAGATTCACATAACATGAAAACATTAAATGAACATGACAATACACGTGACGAACAGACTTGCACGCCTGTTATAAATTACACAGGCTTTTCTCTCAAAATTATTCAGGCTTATTCAGCCAAAACATCTTCTTATCTTCTTTAATTATTTGTTATCTTATACTTGGGGTGTTCACGGTTTGGTTAAATTCTATTTAAATCGCATACCAATTAAATAAACCGATTGTTGTTTATTATTGGTTTGGTTTGAATTTTAAAAAAAATTGATAATATAAATTATATATTGTTCACGTAGTGCACACGTGCAACACACATACACTTAAGACTAGTATATGTAAATAAATTAAAAGTATTGATATTTTTCATTAGTTTTAGAGTCAATTCGGCTTAATTAATTTACAATTGCAGTTGTATAACTAAGAAGATAATTTTATTTGGATTTATGTCAATCTTGTAATAGATTCACATAACATGAAAACATTAAATGCACATGATAATACACGTGACGAATAGACTTGCACGCCAGTTATAAATTAAACATGCTTTTCTCTCAAAATTATTCAGGCTTATTCAGCCAAAATATCTTCATATCTTCTTTAATTATTTGTTATCTTATACTAGGGGTGTTCACGGTTTGGTTAAAACCGATTAAATAAAGCGATTGTTGTTTATCATTTGTTTGGTTTGATTTTAAAAATAAATCAATCATATAAATTATTTATTGTTCACGCAGTGCACACGTGAAACGTACGTACAGTTAAGAGTTGTTTATGTAAATAAATTAAAAGCATTATTATTTTTCATTTGTTTTAGATTCAATTCGGCTTTATTACTTTGCAATTGCATTGGTATAAATAAGAAGATAATTTTATTGAGATTTATGTCAATCTTTTAATAGATTCACATAACATGAAAACATTAAATGAACATGACAATACACGTGACGAATAGACTTGCACGCCAGTTATAAATTACACAGGCTTTTCCCTCAAAAATTTTCAGGCTTATTTAGCTAAAACATCTTCTTATCTTCTTTAATTATTTGTTATCTTATACTAGGGGTGTTCACGGTTTGGTTAAAACCGATTTAAATCACAAACCGATTAAATAAAGCGATTGTTGTTTATCATTTGTTTGGTTTGATTTTAAAAAAAAATTGATCATATAAAGTATTTTATGTTCATGCAGTGCACACGTGCAATGTACGTACACTTAAGAGTTGTATATGTAAATAAATTAAAAGCATTGTTATTTTTCATTTGTTTTAGAGTCAATTCGGCTTAATTAATTTACAATTGCAGTTGTATAACTAAGAAGATAATTTTATTAGGATTTATGTCCATCTTGTAATAGATTCACATAACATGAAAACATTAAATGCACATGACAATACACGTGACGAATAGACTTGCACGCCTGTTATAAATTAAACATGCTTTTCTTTGAAAATTATTCAGACTTATTCAGCCAAAACATCTTCATATCTTCTTTAATTATTTGTTATCTTATACTAGGGGTGTTCACGGTTTGGTTAAAACCGATTTAAATCACAAACCGATTAAATAAAGCGATTGTTGTTTATCATTTGTTTGGTTTGATTTTAAAAAAAAATTGATCATATAAAGTATTTTATGTTCATGCAGTGCACACGTGCAATGTACGTACACTTAAGAGTTGTATATGTAAATAAATTAAAAGCATTGTTATTTTTCATTTGTTTTAGAGTCAATTCGGCTTAATTAATTTACAATTGCAGTTGTATAACTAAGAAGATAATTTTATTAGGATTTATGTCCATCCTGTAATAGATTCACATAACATGAAAACATTAAATGCACATGATAATACACGTGACGAATAGACTTGCACGCCAGTTATAAATTAAACATGCTTTTCTCTCAAAATTATTCAATCTTATTAAGCCAAAACATCTTCTTATCCTCTTTAATTATTTGTTATCTTATAGTAGGGGTGTTCACGGTTTGGTTAAACACGATTTAAATCGAAAACTGATTGTTGTTTATCATTTGTTTGGTTTGATTTTAAAAATAAATCAATCATATAAATTATTAATTGTTCACGCAGTGCACACGTGAAACGTACGTACACTTAAGAGTTGTTTATGTAAATAAATTAAAAGCATTATTATTTTTCATTTGTTTTAGATTCAATTCGGCTTTATTACGTTGCAATTGTATTGGTATAAATAAGAAGATAATTTTATTGAGATTTATGTCAATCTTTTAATAGATTCACATAACATGAAAACATTAAATGCACATGACAATACACGTGACGAATAGACTTGCACGCCTGTTATAAATTAAACATGCTTTTCTTTGAAAATTATTCAGACTTATTCAGCCAAAACATCTTCATATCTTCTTTAATTATTTGTTATCTTATACTAGGGGTGTTCACGGTTTGGTTAAAACCGATTTAAATCACAAACCGATTAAATAAACCGATTGTTGTTTATTATTGGTTTGGTATGAATTTTTTTAAAAATTGATAATATAAATTATATATTGTCCACGTAGTGCACACGTGCAATGTACGTACACTTAAGAGTTGTATATGTAAATAAATTAAAAGCATTGTTATTTTTCATTTGTTTTAGAGTCAATTCGGCTTAATTAATTTACAATTGCAGTTGTATAACTAAGAAGATAATTTTATTAGGATTTATGTCCATCTTGTAATAGATTCACATAACATGAAAACATTAAATGCACATGATAATACACGTGACGAATAGACTTGCACGCCAGTTATAAATTAAACATGCTTTTCTCTCAAAATTATTCAGGCTTATTCAGCCAAAATATCTTCATATCTTCTTTAATTATTTGTTATCTTATACTAGGGGTGTTCACGGTTTTGTTAAAACCGATTAAATAAAGCGATTGTTGTTTATCATTTGTTTGGTTTGATTTTAAAAATAAATCAATCATATAAATTATTTATTGTTCACGCAGTGCACACGTGAAACGTACGTACACTTAAGAGTTGTATATGTAAATAAATTAAAAGCATTATTATTTTTCATTTGTTTTAGATTCAATTCGGCTTTATTACTTTGCAATTGCATTGGTATAAATAAGAAGATAATTTTATTGAGATTTATGTCAATCTTTTAATAGATTCACATAACATGAAAACATTAAATGAACATGACAATACACGTGACGAATAGACTTGCACGCCAGTTATAAATTACACAGGCTTTTCCCTCAAAACAATTCAGGCTTATTTAGCTAAAACATCTTCTTATCTTCTTTAATTATTTGTTATCTTATACTAGGGGTGTTCACGGTTTGGTTAAAACCGATTTAAATCACAAACCGATTAAATAAACCGATTGTTGTTTATTATTGGTTTGGTTTGATTTTTTAAAAAAATTGATCATATAAAGTATTTTATGTTCATGCAGTGCACACGTGCAATGTACGTACACTTAAGAGTTGTATATGTAAATAAATTAAAAGCATTGTTATTTTTCATTTGTTTTAGAGTCAATTCGGCTTAATTAATTTACAATTGCAGTTGTATAACTAAGAAGATAATTTTATTAGGATTTATGTCCATCTTGTAATAGATTCACATAACATGAAAACATTAAATGCACATGACAATACACGTGACGAATAGACTTGCACGCCTGTTATAAATTAAACATGCTTTTCTCTGAAAATTATTCAGGCTTATTCAGCCAAAACATCTTCATATCTTCTTTAATTATTTGTTATCTTATACTAGGGGTGTTCACGGTTTGGTTAAAACCGATTTAAATAGCAAACCGATTGTTGTTTATAATTTGTTTGGTTTGATTTTTTTCAAAAATCGATAATATAAATTATTTATTGTTCACGAAGTGCACACGTGCAACGCACGTTCTATTAAGACTAGTATATGTAAATAAATTAAAAGCATTATAATTTTTCATTTGTTTTAGATTCAATTCGACTTTATTACTTTGCAATTGTAGTGGTATAAATAAGAAGATAATTTTATTGATATTTATGTCAATCTTTTAATAGATTCACAAAACATGAAAACATTAAATGAACATGACAATGCACGTGACGAACAGACTTGCACGCTGTTATAAATTACATAGGCTTTTCTCTCAAAATTATTCATGCTTATTCAGCCAAAACATCTTCTTATCTTCTTTAATTATTTGTTATCTTATACTTGGGGTGTTAACGGTTTGGTTAAATTCTATTTAAATCGCATACCAATTAAATAAACCGATTGTTGTTTATTATTGGTTTGGTTTGAATTTTTTTAAAAATTGATAATATAAATTATATATTGTTCACGTAGTGCACACGTGCAACACACATACACTTAAGACTAGTATATGTAAATAAATTAAAAGTATTGATATTTTTCATTAGTTTTAGAGTCAATTCGGCTTAATTAATTTACAATTGCAGTTGTATAACTAAGAAGATAATTTTATTTGGATTTATGTCAATCTTGTAATAGATTCACATAACATGAAAACATTAAATGCACATGATAATACACGTGATTTAATAGACTTGCACGCCTTATAAATTAAACATGCTTTTCTCTCAAAATTATTCAGCTTATTCACCAAAATATCTTCATATCTTCTTTAATTATTTGTTATCTTATACTAGGGGTGTTCACGGTTTTGTTAAAACCGATTAAATAAAGCGATTGTTGTTTATCATTTGTTTGGTTTGATTTTAAAAATAAATCAATCATATAAATTATTTATTGTTCACGCAGTGCACACGTGAAACGTCGCATACTTAAGAGTTGTTTATGTAAATAAATTAAAAGCATTATTATTTTTCATTTGTTTTAGATTCAATTCGGCTTTATTACTTTGCAATTGCATTGGTATAAATAAGAAGATAATTTTATTGAGATTTATGTCAATCTTTTAATAGATTCACATAACATGAAAACATTAAATGAACATGACAATACACGTGACGAATAGACTTGCACGCCAGTTATAAATTACACAGGCTTTTCCCTCAAAACTTTTCAGGCTTATTTAGCTAAGACATCTTCTTATCTTATTTAATTATTTGTTATCTTATACTAGGGGTGTTCACGGTTTGGTTAAAACCGATTTAAATCACAAACCGATTAAATAAAGTGATTGTTGTTTATCATTTGTTTGGTTTGATTTTAAAAAAAAATTGATCATATAAAGTATTTTATGTTCATGCAGTGCACACGTGCAATGTACGTACACTTAAGAGTTGTATATGTAAATAAATTAAAAGCATTGTTATTTTTCATTTGTTTTAGAGTCAATTCGGCTTAATTAATTTACAATTGCAGTTGTATAACTAAGAAGATAATTTTATTAGGATTTATGTCCATCTTGTAATAGATTCACATAACATGAAAACATTAAATGCACATGACAATACACGTGACGAATAGACTTGCACGCCTGTTATAAATTAAACATGTTTTTCTTTGAAAATTATTCAGGCTTATTCAGCCAAAACATCTTCATATCTTCTTTAATTATTTGTTATCTTATACTAGGGGTGTTCACGGTTTGGTTAAAACCGATTTAAATCACAAACCGATTAAATAAAGTGATTGTTGTTTATCATTTGTTTGGTTTGATTTTAAAAAAATTTTGATCATATAAAGTATTTTATGTTCATGCAGTGCACACGTGCAATGTACGTACACTTAAGAGTTGTATATGTAAATAAATTAAAAGCATTGTTATTTTTCATTTGTTTTAGAGTCAATTCGGCTTAATTAATTTACAATTGCAGTTGTATAACTAAGAAGATAATTTTATTAGGATTTATGTCAATCTTGTAATAGATTCACAGAACATGAAAACATTAAATGCACATGACAATACACGTGACGAATAGACTTGCACTCCCGTTATAAATTAAACATGCTTTTCTCTCAAAATTATTCAGGCTTATTCAGCCAAAACATCTTCATATCTTCTTTAATTAATTGTTATCTTATACTAGGGGTGTTCACGGTTTGGTTAAAACCGATTTAAATCGCAAACCGATTGTTGTTTATAATTTGTTTGGTTTGATTTTTTTTCAAAAATTGATAATATAAATTATTTATTGTTCACGAAGTGCACACGTGCAACACACGTTCTATTAAGACGAGTATATGTAAATAAATTAAAAGCATTATAATTTTTCATTTGTTTTAGATTCAATTCGGCTTTATTACTTTGAAATTGTAGTGGTATTAATAAGAAGATAATTTTATTGATATTTATGTCAATCTTTTAATAGATTCACATAACATGAAAACATTAAATGAACATGACAATACACGTGACGAATAGACTTGAACGCCAGTTATAAGTTACACATGCTTTTCTCTCAAAATTATTCAGACTTATTCAGCCAAAACATCTTCGTATCTTCTTTAATTATTTGTTATCTTATACTAGGGGTGTTCACGGTTTGGTTAAAACCGATTTAAATAGCAAACCGATTAAATAAACCGATTGTTGTTTATTTTTGGTTTGGATTGATTTTTTTTAAAAATTGATAATATAAATTATATATTGTTCACGTAGTGCACACGTGCAACACACATACACTTAAGAGTTGTATATGTAAATAAATTAAAAGCATTGTTATTTTTCATTTGTTTTAGAGTCAATTCGGCTTAATTAATTTACAATTGCAGTTGTATAACTAAGAAGATAATTTTATTTGGATTTATGTCAATCTTGTAATAGATTCACATAACATGAAAACATTAAATGCACATGATAATACACGTGACGAATAGACTTGTACGCTGTTATAAATTAAACATGCTTTTCTCTCAAAATTATTCAGGCTTATTCAGCCAAAACATCTTCATATCTTCTTTAATTATTTGTTATCTTATACTAGGGTGTTCACGGTTTGGTTAAAACCGATTTAAATAAACCGATTGTTGTTTATAATTTGTTTGGTTTGATTTTTTCAAAAATCGATAATATAAATTATTTATTGTTCATTTAAGTGCACACGTGAAACCCACGTTCTATTAAGACTAGTATATGTAAATAAATTAAAAGCATTATAATTTTTCATTTGTTTTAGATTCAATTCGACTTTATTACTTTGCAATTGTAGTGGTATAAATAAGAAGATAATTTTATTGATATTTATGTCAATCTTTTAATAGATTCACATAACATGAAAACATTAAATGAACATGACAATACAGGTGATTTAACAGACTTGCACGCTGTTATAAATTACATAGGCTTTTCTCTCAAAATTATTCATGCTTATTCAGCCAAAACATCTTCTTATCTTCTTTAATTATTTGTTATCTTATACTTGGGGTGTTAACGGTTTGGTTAAATTCTATTTAAATCGCATACCAATTAAATAAACCGATTGTTGTTTATTATTGGTTTGGTTTGAATTTTTTTAAAAATTGATAATATAAATTATATATTGTTCACGTAGTGCACACGTGCAACACACATACACTTAAGACTAGTATATGTAAATAAATTAAAAGTATTGATATTTTTCATTAGTTTTAGAGTCAATTCAGCTTAATTAATTTACAATTGCAGTTGTATAACTAAGAAGATAATTTTATTTGGGTTTATGTCAATCTTGTAATAGATTCACATAACATGAAAACATTAAATGCACATGATAATACACGTGACGAATAGACTTGCACGCCAGTTATAAATTAAACATGCTTTTCTCTCAAAATTATTCAGGCTTATTCAGCCAAAATATCTTCATATCTTCTTTAATTATTTGTTATCTTATACTAGGGGTGTTCACGGTTTGGTTAAAACCGATTAAATAAAGCGATTGTTGTTTATCATTTGTTTGGTTTGATTTTAAAAATAAATCAATCATATAAATTATTTATTGTTCACGCAGTGCACACGTGAAACGTACGTACAGTTAAGAGTTGTTTATGTAAATAAATTAAAAGCATTATTATTTTTCATTTGTTTTAGATTCAATTCGGCTTTATTACTTTGCAATTGCATTGGTATAAATAAGAAGATAATTTTATTGAGATTTATGTCAATCTTTTAATAGATTCACATAACATGAAAACATTAAATGAACATGACAATACACGTGACGAATAGACTTGCACGCCAGTTATAAATTACACAGGCTTTTCCCTCAAACAATTTCAGGCTTATTTAGCTAAAACATCTTCTTATCTTCTTTAATTATTTGTTATCTTATACTAGGGGTGTTCACGGTTTGGTTAAAACCGATTTAAATCACAAACCGATTAAATAAAGCGATTGTTGTTTATCATTTGTTTGGTTTGATTTTAAAAAAAAATTGATCATATAAAGTATTTTATGTTCACGCAGTGCACACGTGCAATGTACGTACACTTAAGAGTTGTATATGTAAATAAATTAAAAGCATTGTTATTTTTCATTTGTTTTAGAGTCAATTCGGCTTAATTAATTTACAATTGCAGTTGTATAACTAAGAAGATAATTTTATTAGGATTTATGTCCATCTTGTAATAGATTCACATAACATGAAAACATTAAATGCACATGACAATACACGTGACGAATAGACTTGCACGCCTGTTATAAATTAAACATGCTTTTCTTTGAAAATTATTCAGGCTTATTCAGCCAAAACATCTTCTTATCTTCTTTAATTATTTGTTATCTTATACTAGGGGTGTTCACGGTTTGGTTAAAACCGATTTAAATCACAAACCGATTAAATAAAGCGATTGTTGTTTATCATTTGTTTGGTTTGATTTTAAAAATAAATTGATCATATAAAGTATTTTATGTTCACGCAGTGCACACGTGCAATGTACGTACACTTAAGAGTTGTATATGTAAATAAATTAAAAGCATTGTTATTTTTCATTTGTTTTAGAGTCAATTCGGCTTAATTAATTTACAATTGCAGTTGTATAACTAAGAAGATAATTTTATTAGGATTTATGTCAATCTTGTAATAGATTCACATAACATGAAAACATTAAATGCACATGACAATACACGTGACGAATAGACTTGCACGCCTGTTATAAATTAAACATGCTTTTCTCTGAAAATTATTCAGGCTTATTCAGCCAAAACATCTTCATATCTTCTTTAATTATTTGTTATCTTATACTAGGGGTGTTCACGGTTTGGTTAAAACCGATTTAAATAAAGCGATTGTTGTTTATCATTTGTTTGGTTTGATTTCTTTCAAAAAATTGATAATATAAATTATTTATTGTTCACGAAGTGCACACGTGCAACCCACGTTCTATTAAGACTAGTATATGCAAATAAATTAAAAGCATTATAATTTTTCATTTGTTTTAGATTCAATTCGACTTTATTACTTTGCAATTGTAGTGGTATAAATAAGAAGATAATTTTATTGATATTTATGTCAATCTTTTAATAGATTCACATAACATGAAAACATTAAATGAACATGACAATACACGTGACGAATAGACTTGCACGCCATTTATAAATTACACAGGCTTTTCCCTAAAAAAATTTCAGGCTTATTTAGCTAAGACATCTTCTTATCTTATTTAATTATTTGTTATCTTATACTAGGGGTGTTCACGGTTTGGTTAAAACCGATTTAAATCACAAACCGATTAAAGAAACCCATTGTTGTGTATTATTGGTTTGGTTTGATTTTTTTAAAAAATTGATAATATAAATTATATATTGTTCACGTAGTGCACACGTGCAACACACATACACTTAAGAGTTGTATATGTAAATAAATTAAAAGCATTGTTATTTTTCATTTGTTTTAGAGTCAATTCGGCTTAATTAATTTACAATTGCAGTTGTATAACTAAGAAGATAATTTTATTTGGATTTATGTCAATCTTGTAATAGATTCACATAACATGAAAACATTAAATGCACATGATAATACACGTGACGAATAGACTTGCACGCCAGTTATAAATTAAACATGCTTTTCTCTCAAAATTATTCAGGCTTATTCAGCCAAAATATCTTCATATCTTCTTTAATTATTTGTTATCTTATACTAGGGGTGTTCACGGTTTGGTTAAAACCGATTTAAATCGCAAACCGATTGTTGTTTATAATTTGTTTGGTTTGATTTTTTTCAAAAATCGATAATATAAATTATTTATTGTTCACGAAGTGCACACGTGAAACCCACGTTCTATTAAGACTAGTATATGTAAATAAATTAAAAGCATTATAATTTTTCATTTGTTTTAGATTCAATTCGACTTTATTACTTTGCAATTGTAGTGGTATAAATAAGAAGATAATTTTATTGATATTTATGTCAATCTTTTAATAGATTCACATAACATGAAAACATTAAATGAACATGACAATACACGTGACGAACAGACTTGCACGCCTGTTACAAATTACACAGGCTTTTCTCTCAAAATTATTCAGGCTTATTCAGCCAAAAAATCTTTTAATCTTCTTTAATTATTTGTTATCTTATAATTGGGGTGTTCACTGTTTGGTTAAATTCTATTTAAATCACATACCAATTAAATAAACCGATTGTTGTTTATTATTGGTTTGGTTTGAATTTTTTTTAAAATTGATAATATAAATTATATATTGTTCACGTAGTGCACACGTGCAACACACATACACTTAAGACTAGTATATGTAAATAAATTAAAAGTATTGATATTTTTCATTAGTTTTAGAGTCAATTCGGCTTAATTAATTTACAATTGCAGTTGTATAACTAAGAAGATAATTTTATTTGGATTTATGTCAATCTTGTAATAGATTCACATAACATGAAAACATTAAATGCACATGATAATACACGTGACGAATAGACTTGCACGCCAGTTATAAATTAAACATGCTTTTCTCTCAAAATTATTCAGGCTTATTCAGCCAAAATATCTTCATATCTTCTTTAATTATTTGTTATCTTATACTAGGGGTGTTCACGGTTTGGTTAAAACCGATTAAATAAAGCGATTGTTGTTTATCATTTGTTTGGTTTGATTTTAAAAATAAATCAATCATATAAATTATTTATTGTTCACGCAGTGCACACGTGAAACGTACGTACACTTAAGAGTTGTATATGTAAATAAATTTAAAGCATTATTATTTTTCATTTGTTTTAGATTCAATTCGGCTTTATTACTTTGCAATTGCAGTGGTATAAATAAGAAGATGATTTTATTGAGATTTATGTCAATCTTTTAATAGATTCACATAACATGAAAACATTAAATGAACATGACAATACACGTGACGAATAGACTTGCACGCCAGTTATAAATTACACAGGCTTTTCCCTAAAAAGATTTCAGGCTTATTTAGCTAAAACATCTTCTTATCTTCTTTAATTATTTGTTATCTTATACTAGGGGTGTTCACGGTTTGGTTAAAACCGATTTAAATCACAAACCGATTAAATAAAGCGATTGTTGTTTATCATTTGTTTGGTTTGATTTTAAAAATAAATTGATCATATAAAGTATTTTATGTTCATGCAAAGGCACACCAATGTACGTACACTTAAGAGTTGTATATGTAAATAAATTAAAAGCATTGTTATTTTTCATTTGTTTTAGAGTCAATTCGGCTTAATTAATTTACAATTGCAGTTGTATAACTAAGAAGATAATTTTATTAGGATTTATGTCCATCTTGTAATAGATTCACATAACATGAAAACATTAAATGCACATGACAATACACGTGACGAATAGACTTGCACGCCTGTTATAAATTAAACATGCTTTTCTTTGAAAATTATTCAGGCTTATTCAGCCAAAATATCTTCATATCTTCTTTAATTATTTGTTATCTTATACTAGGGGTGTTCACGGTTTGGTTAAAACCGATTTAAATCACAAACCGATTAAATAAAGTGATTGTTGTTTATCATTTGTTTGGTTTGATTTTAAAAAAAAATTGATCATATAAAGTATTTTATGTTCATGCAGTGCACACGTGCAATGTACGTACACTTAAGAGTTGTATATGTAAATAAATTAAAAGCATTGTTATTTTTCATTTGTTTTAGAGTCAATTCGGCTTAATTAATTTACAATTGCAGTTGTATAACTAAGAAGATAATTTTATTAGGATTTATGTCCATCTTGTAATAGATTCACATAACATGAAAACATTAAATGCACATGACAATACACGTGATTTAATAGACTTGCACGCATGTTATAAATTAAATATGCTTTTCTCTGAAAATTATTCAGGCTTTTTCAGCCAAAACATCTTCATATCTTCTTTAATTATTTGTTATCTTATACTAGGGGTGTTCACGGTTTGGTTAAAACCGATTAAATAAAGCGATTGTTGTTTATCATTTGTTTGGTTTGATTTTTTTCAAAAATTGATAATATAAATTATTTATTGTTCACGAAGTGCACACGTGCAACCCACGTTCTATTAAGACTAGTATATGTAAATAAATTAAAAGCATTATAATTTTTCATTTGTTTTAGATTCAATTCGGCTTTATTACTTTGCAATTGTAGTGGTATAAATAAGAAGATAATTTTATTGATATTTATGTCAATCCTTTAATAGATTCACATAACATGAAAACATTAAATGAACATGACAATACACGTGACGAACAGACTTGCACGCCTGTTATAAATTACACAGGCTTTTCTCTCAAAATTATTCAGGCTTATTCAGCCAAAACATCTTCGTATCCTCTTTAATTATTTGTTATCTTATAGTAGGGGTGTTCACGGTTTGGTTAAACACGATTTAAATCGCAAACTGATTGTTGTTTATAATTTGTTTGGTTTGATTTTTTTCAAAAATTGATAATATAAATTATATATTGTTCACGTAGTGCACACGTGCAACACACATACACTTAAGAGTTGTATATGTAAATAAATTAAAAGCATTGTTATTTTTCATTTGTTTTAGAGTCAATTCGGCTTAATTAATTTACAATTGCAGTTGTATAACTAAGAAGATAATTTTATTTGGATTTATGTCAATCTTGTAATAGATTCACATAACATGAAAACATTAAATGCACATGATAATACACGTGACGAATAGACTTGCACGCCAGTTATAAGTTACACATGCTTTTCTCTCAAAATTATTCAGGCTTATTCAACCAAAACATCTTCGTATCTTCTTTAATTAATTGTTATCATATACTAAGGGTGTTCACGGTTTGGTTAAAACCGATTTAAATCGCAAACCGATTGTTGTTTATAATTTGTTTGGTTTGATTTTTTTCAAAAATCGATAATATAAATTATTTATTGTGCACGAAGTGCACACGTGAAACACACGTTCTATTAAGACTAGTATATGTAAATAAATTAAAAGCATTATAATTTTTCATTTGTTTTAGATTCAATTCGACTTTATTACTTTGCAATTGTAGTGGTATAAATAAGAAGATAGTTTTATTGATATTTATGTCAATCTTTTAATAGATTCACATAACATGAAAACATTAAATGAACATGACAATACACGTGATTTAATAGACTTGCACGCCTGTTATAAATTACACGGGCTTTTCTCTCAAAATTATTCAGGCTTATTCAGCCAAAACATCTTCTTATCTTCTTTAATTATTTGTTATCTTATACTTGGGGTGTTCACGGTTTGGTTAAATTCTATTTAAATCGCATACCAATTAAATAAACCGATTGTTGTTTATTATTGGTTTGGTTTGAATTTTTTTAAAAATTGATAATATAAATTATATATTGTTCACGTAGTGCACACGTGCAACACACATACACTTAAGACTAGTATATGTAAATAAATTAAAAGTATTGATATTTTTCATTAGTTTTAGAGTCAATTCGGCTTAATTAATTTACAATTGCAGTTGTATAACTAAGAAGATAATTTTATTTGGATTTATGTCAATCTTGTAATAGATTCACATAACATGAAAACATTAAATGCACATGATAATACACGTGATTTAATAGACTTGCACGCCAGTTATAAATTAAACATGCTTTTCACTCAAAATTATTCAGGCTTATTCACCAAAATATCTTCATATCTTCTTTAATTATTTGTTATCTTATACTAGGGGTGTTCACGGTTTGGTTAAAACCGATTAAATAAAGCGATTGTTGTTTATCATTTGTTTGGTTTGATTTTAAAAATAAATCAATCATATAAATTATTTATTGTTCACGCAGTGCACACGTGAAACGTACGTACACTTAAGAGTTGTATATGTAAATAAATTAAAAGCATTATTATTTTTCATTTGTTTTAGATTCAATTCGGCTTTATTACTTTGCAATTGCATTGGTATAAATAAGAAGATAATTTTATTGAGATTTATGTCAATCTTTTAATAGATTCACATAACATGAAAACATTAAATGAACATGACAATACACGTGACGAATAGACTTGCACGCCAGTTATAAATTACACATGCTTTTCCCTCAAAAAAATTCAGGCTTATTTAGCTAAAACATCTTCTTATCTTCTTTAATTATTTGTTATCTTATACTAGGGGTGTTCACGGTTTGGTTAAAACCGATTTAAATCACAAACCGATTAAATAAAGCGATTGTTGTTTATCATTTGTTTGGTTTGATTTTAAAAAAAAATTGATCATATAAAGTATTTTATGTTCATGCAGTGCACACGTGCAATGTACGTACACTTAAGAGTTGTATATGTAAATAAATTAAAAGCATTGTTATTTTTCATTTGTTTTAGAGTCAATTCGGCTTAATTAATTTACAATTGCAGTTGTATAACTAAGAAGATAATTTTATTAGGATTTATGTCCATCTTGTAATAGATTCACATAACATGAAAACATTAAATGCACATGACAATACACGTGATTTAATAGACTTGCACGCCTGTTATAAATTAAACATGTTTTTCTTTGAAAATTATTCAGGCTTATTCAGCCAAAACATCTTCATATCTTCTTTAATTATTTGTTATCTTATACTAGGGGTGTTCACGGTTTGGTTAAAACCGATTTAAATCACAAACCGATTAAATAAAGTGATTGTTGTTTATCATTTGTTTGGTTTGAATTTTTTTTAAAAATTGATAATATAAATTATTTATTGTTCACGCAGTGCACACGTGCAACATACGTACACTTAATAGTTGTATATGTAAATAAATTAAAAGAATTGTTATTTTTCATTTGTTTTAGATTTAATCCGGCTTTATTACTTTTCAATTGCAGTGGAATAAATAAAAAAGATAATTTTGTTGGGATATATGTCAATCTTGTAATAGATTCACATAACATGAAAACATTAAATGAAAATGACTATACATGTGACGAATAGACTTGCACGCCAGTTATAAATTACATAGGCTTTTCTCTCAAAATTATTCAGGCTTATTCAGCCAAAACATCTTCGTATCCTCTTTAATTATTTGTTATCTTATAGTAGGGGTGTTCACGGTTTGGTTAAACACGATTTAAATCGCAAACTGATTGTTGTTTATAATTTGTTTGGTTTGATTTTTTTCAAAAATTGATAATATAAATTATTTATTGTTCACGAAGTGCACACGTGCAACACACGTTCTATTAAGACTAGTATATGTAAATAAATTAAAGGCATTATTATTTTTCATTTGTTTTAGATTCAATTCGGCTTTATTACTTTGCAATTGCAGTGGTATAAATAGGAAGATAATTTTATTGAGATTTATGTCAATCTTTTAATAGATTCACATAACATGAAAACATTAAATGAACATGACAATACACGTGACGAATAGACTTGAACGCCAGTTATAAGTTACACATGCTTTTCTCTCAAAATTATTCAGACTTATTCAGCCAAAACATCTTCGTATCTTCTTTAATTATTTGTTATCTTATACTAGGGGTGTTCACGGTTTGGTTAAAACCGATTTAAATAGCAAACCGATTAAATAAAGCGATTGTTGTTTATCATTTGTTTGGTTTGATTTTTTAAAAAATTGATCATATAAAGTATTTTATGTTCATCAAAGGCACACGTGCAATGTACGTACACTTAAGAGTTGTATATGTAAATAAATTAAAAGCATTGTTATTTTTCATTTGTTTTAGAGTCAATTCGGCTTAATTAATTTACAATTGCAGTTGTATAACTAAGAAGATAATTTTATTAGGATTTATGTCAATCTGGTAATAGATTCACATAACATGAAAACATTAAATGCACATGATAATACACGTGACGAATAGACTTGCACGCCTGTTATAAATTAAACATGCTTTTCTCTGAAAATTATTCAGGCTTATTCAGCCAAAACATCTTCATATCTTCTTTAATTATTTGTTATCTTATACTAGGGGTGTTCACAGTTTGGTTAAAACCGATTTAAATCGCAAATCGATTGTTGTTTATAATTTGTTTGGTTTGATTTTTTTCAAAAATCGATAATATAAATTATTTATTGTTCACGAAGTGCACACGTGAAACCCACGTTCTATTAAGACTAGTATATGTAAATAAATTAAAAGCATTATAATTTTTCATTTGTTTTAGATTCAATTCGACTTTATTACTTTGCAATTGTAGTGGTATAAATAAGAAGATAATTTTATTGATATTTATGTCAATCTTTTAATAGATTCACATAACATGAAAACATTAAATGCACATGATAATACACGTGACGAATAGACTTGCATGCCAGTTATAAATTAAACATGCTTTTCTCTCAAAATTATTCAGGCTTATTCAGCCAAAACATCTTCTTATCTGCTTTAATTATTTGTTGTCTTATACTTGGGGTGTTCACGGTTTGGTTAAATTCTATTTAAATCGCATACCAATTAAATAAACCGATTGTTGTTTATTATTGGTTTGGTTTGAATTTTTTTAAAAATTGATAATATAAATTATATATTGTCCACGTAGTGCACACGTGCAACACACATACACTTAAGACTAGTATATGTAAATAAATTAAAAGTATTGATATTTTTCATTAGTTTTAGAGTCAATTCGGCTTAATTAATTTACAATTGCAGTTGTATAACTAAGAAGATAATTTTATTTGGATTTATGTCAATCTTGTAATAGATTCACATAACATGAAAACATTAAATGCACATGATAATACACGTGACGAATAGACTTGCACGCCAGTTATAAATTAAACATGCTTTTCACTCAAAATTATTCAGGCTTATTCACCAAAATATCTTCATATCTTCTTTAATTATTTGTTATCTTATACTAGGGGTGTTCACGGTTTGGTTAAAACCGATTAAATAAAGCGATTGTTGTTTATCATTTGTTTGGTTTGATTTTAAAAATAAATCAATCATATAAATTATTTATTGTTCACGCAGTGCACACGTGAAACGTACGTACACTTAAGAGTTGTATATGTAAATAAATTAAAAGCATTATTATTTTTCATTTGTTTTAGATTCAATTCGGCTTTATTACTTTGCAATTGCATTGGTATAACTAAGAAGATAATTTTATTAGGATTTATGTCCATCTTGTAATAGATTCACATAACATGAAAACATTAAATGCACATGACAATACACGTGACGAATAGACTTGCACGCCAGTTATAAATTACACAGGCTTTCCCTCAAAATGTTTTTGGCTTATTTAGCTAAAACATATTCTTATCTTCTTTAATTATTTGTTATCTTATACTAGGGGTGTTCACGGTTTGGTTAAAACCGATTTAAATCACAAACCGATTAAATAAAGCGATTGTTGTTTATCATTTGTTTGGTTTGATTTTAAAAAAAATCAATCATATAAAGTATTTTATGTTCACGCAGTGCACACGTGCAATGTACGTACACTTAAGAGTTGTATATGTAAATAAATTAAAAGCATTGTTATTTTTCATTTGTTTTAGAGTCAATTCGGCTTAATTAATTTACAATTGCAGTTGTATAACTAAGAAGATAATTTTATTAGGATTTATGTCCATCTTGTAATAGATTCACATAACATGAAAACATTAAATGCACATGACAATACACGTGACGAATAGACTTGCACGCCTGTTATAAATTAAACATGCTTTTCTCTAAAAATTATTCAGGCTTATTCAGCCAAAACATCTTCATATCTTCTTTAATTATTTGTTATCTTATACTAGGGGTGTTCACGATTTGGTTAAAACCGATTTAAATCGCAAACCGATTAAATAAAGCGATTGTTGTTTATCATTTGTTTGGTTTGATTTTAAAAAAAATCAATCATATAAAGTATTTTATGTTCACGCAGTGCACACGTGCAATGTACGTACACTTAAGAGTTGTATATGTAAATAAATTAAAAGCATTGTTATTTTTCATTTGTTTTAGAGTCAATTCGGCTTAATTAATTTACAATTGCAGTTGTATAACTAAGAAGATAATTTTATTAGGATTTATGTCAATCTGGTAATAGATTCACATAACATGAAAACATTAAATGCACATGATAATACACGTGACGAATAGACTTGCACGCCTGTTATAAATTAAACATGCTTTTCTCTGAAAATTATTCAGGCTTATTCAGCCAAAACATCTTCATATCTTCTTTAATTATTTGTTATCTTATACTAGGGGTGTTCACAGTTTGGTTAAAACCGATTTAAATCGCAAATCGATTGTTGTTTATAATTTGTTTGGTTTGATTTTTTTCAAAAATCGATAATATAAATTATTTATTGTTCACGAAGTGCACACGTGCAACACACGTTCTATTAAGACTAGTATATGTAAATAAATTAAAAGCATTATAATTTTTCATTTGTTTTAGATTCAATTCGACTTTATTACTTTGCAATTGTAGTGGTATAAATAAGAAGATAATTTTATTGATATTTATGTCAATCTTTTAATAGATTCACATAACATGAAAACATTAAATGAACATGACAATACACGTGACGAACAGACTTGCACGCCTGTTATAAATTACACATGCTTTTCTCTCAAAATTATTCAGGCTTATTCAGCCAAAACATCTTCTTATCTTCTTTAATTATTTGTTATCTTATACTTGGGGTGTTCACGGTTTGGTTAAATTCTATTTAAATCGCATACCAATTAAATAAACCGATTGTTGTTTATTATTGGTTTGGTTTGAATTTTTTTAAAAATTGATAATATAAATTATATATTGTCCACGTAGTGCACACGTGCAACACACATACACTTAAGACTAGTATATGTAAATAAATTAAAAGTATTGATATTTTTCATTAGTTTTAGAGTCAATTCGGCTTAATTAATTTACAATTGCAGTTGTATAACTAAGAAGATAATTTTATTTGGATTTATGTCAATCTTGTAATAGATTCACATAACATGAAAACATTAAATGCACATGATAATACACGTGACGAATAGACTTGCACGCCAGTTATAAATTAAACATGCTTTTCTCTCAAAATTATTCAGGCTTATTCAGCCAAAATATCTTCATATCTTCTTTAATTATTTGTTATCTTATACTAGGGGTGTTCACGGTTTGGTTAAAACCGATTAAATAAAGCGATTGTTGTTTATCATTTGTTTGGTTTGATTTTAAAAATAAATCAATCATATAAATTATTTATTGTTCACGCAGTGCACACGTGAAACGTACGTACACTTAAGAGTTGTATATGTAAATAAATTAAAAGCATTATTATTTTTCATTTGTTTTAGATTCAATTCGGCTTTATTACTTTGCAATTGCATTGGTATAAATAAGAAGATAATTTTATTGAGATTTATGTCAATCTTTTAATAGATTCACATAACATGAAAACATTAAATGAACATGACAATACACGTGACGAATAGACTTGCACGCCAGTTATAAATTACACAGGCTTTTCCCTCAAAAAATTTCAGGCTTATTTAGCTAAAACATCTTCTTATCTTATTTAATTATTTGTTATCTTATACTAGGGGTGTTCACGGTTTGGTTAAAACCGATTTAAATCACAAACCGATTAAATAAAGTGATTGTTGTTTATCATTTGTTTGGTTTGATTTTAAAAAAAAATTGATCATATAAAGTATTTTATGTTCATGCAGTGCACACGTGCAATGTACGTACACTTAAGAGTTGTATATGTAAATAAATTAAAAGCATTGTTATTTTTCATTTGTTTTAGAGTCAATTCGGCTTAATTAATTTACAATTGCAGTTGTATAACTAAGAAGATAATTTTATTAGGATTTATGTCCATCTTGTAATAGATTCACATAACATGAAAACATTAAATGCACATGACAATACACGTGACGAATAGACTTGCACGCCTGTTATAAATTAAACATGCTTTTCTCTGAAAATTATTCAGGCTTATTCAGCCAAAACATCTTCATATCTTCTTTAATTATTTGTTATCTTATACTAGGGGTGTTCACGGTTTGGTTAAAACCGATTTAAATCGCAAACCGATTGTTGTTTATAATTTGTTTGGTTTGATTTTTTTCAAAAATCGATAATATAAATTATTTATTGTTCACGAAGTGCACACGTGCAACCCACGTTCTATTAAGACTAGTATATGTAAATAAATTAAAAGCATTATAATTTTTCATTTGTTTTAGATTCAATTCGACTTTATTACTTTGCAATTGTAGTGGTATAAATAAGAAGATAATTTTATTGATATTTATGTCAATCTTTTAATAGATTCACATAACATGAAAACATTAAATGAACATGACAATACACGTGATTTAACAGACTTGCACGCCTGTTATAAATTACACAGGCTTTTCTCTCAAAATTATTCAGGCTTATTCAGCCAAAACATCTTCTTATCTTCTTTAATTATTTGTTATCTTATACTTGGGGTGTTCACGGTTTGGTTAAATTCTATTTAAATCGCATACCAATTAAATAAACCGATTGTTGTTTATTATTGGTTTGGTTTGAATTTTTTTAAAAATTGATAATATAAATTATATATTGTCCACGTAGTGCACACGTGCAACACACATACACTTAAGACTAGTATATGTAAATAAATTAAAAGTATTGATATTTTTCATTAGTTTTAGAGTCAATTCGCTTAATTAATTTACAATTCCAGTTGTATAAGTAAGAAGATATTTTTATTTGGATTTATCTCAATCTTGTAATAGATTCACATAACATGAAAACATTAAATGCACATGATAATACACGTGATTTAATAGACTTGCACGCCAGTTATAAATTAAACATGCTTTTCACTCAAAATTATTCAGGCTTATTCACCAAAATATCTTCATATCTTCTTTAATTATTTGTTATCTTATACTAGGGGTGTTCACGGTTTGGTTAAAACCGATTAAATAAAGCGATTGTTGTTTATCATTTGTTTGGTTTGATTTTAAAAATAAATCAATCATATAAATTATTTATTGTTCACGCAGTGCACACGTGAAACGTCGCATACACTTAAGAGTTGTATATGTAAATAAATTAAAAGCATTATTATTTTTCATTTGTTTTAGATTCAATTCGGCTTTATTACTTTGCAATTGCATTGGTATAAATAAGAAGATAATTTTATTGAGATTTATGTCAATCTTTTAATAGATTCACATAACATGAAAACATTAAATGAACATGACAATACACGTGACGAATAGACTTGCACGCCAGTTATAAATTACACAGGCTTTTCCCTCAAAAATTTTCAGGCTTATTTAGCTAAAACATCTTCTTATCTTCTTTAATTATTTGTTATCTTATACTAGGGGTGTTCACGGTTTAGTTAAAACCGATTTAAATCACAAACCGATTAAATAAAGCGATTGTTGTTTATCATTTGTTTGGTTTGATTTTTAAAAAAAATTGATCATATAAAGTATTTTATGTTCATGCAGTGCACACGTGCAATGTACGTACACTTAAGAGTTGTATATGTAAATAAATTAAAAGCATTGTTATTTTTCATTTGTTTTAGAGTCAATTCGGCTTAATTAATTTACAATTGCAGTTGTATAACTAAGAAGATAATTTTATTAGGATTTATGTCCATCCTGTAATAGATTCACATAACATGAAAACATTAAATGCACATGATAATACACGTGATTTAATAGACTTGCACTCCCGTTATAAATTAAACATGCTTTTCTCTCAAAATTATTCAGGCTTATTCAGCCAAAACATCTTCATATCTTCTTTAATTATTTGTTATCTTATACTAGGGGTGTTCACGGTTTGGTTAAAACCGATTTAAATCGCAAACCGATTGTTGTTTATAATTTGTTTGGTTTGATTTTTTTCAAAAATCGATAATATAAATTATTTATTGTTCACGAAGTGCACACGTGCAACCCACGTTCTATTAAGACTAGTATATGTAAATAAATTAAAAGCATTATAATTTTTCATTTGTTTTAGATTCAATTCGACTTTATTACTTTGCAATTGTAGTGGTATAAATAAGAAGATAATTTTATTGATATTTATGTCAATCTTTTAATAGATTCACATAACATGAAAACATTAAATGAACATGACAATACACGTGACGAACAGACTTGCACGCCTGTTATAAATTACACAGGCTTTTCTCTCAAAATTATTCAGGCTTATTCAGCCAAAACATCTTCTTATCTTCTTTAATTATTTGTTATCTTATACTTGGGGTGTTCACGGTTTGGTTAAATTCTATTTAAATCGCATACCAATTAAATAAACCGATTGTTGTTTATTATTGGTTTGGTTTGAATTTTTTTAAAAATTGATAATATAAATTATATATTGTCCACGTAGTGCACACGTGCAACACACATACACTTAAGACTAGTATATGTAAATAAATTAAAAGTATTGATATTTTTCATTAGTTTTAGAGTCAATTCGGCTTAATTAATTTACAATTGCAGTTGTATAACTAAGAAGATAATTTTATTTGGATTTATGTCAATCTTGTAATAGATTCACATAACATGAAAACATTAAATGCACATGATAATACACGTGACGAATAGACTTGCACGCCAGTTATAAATTAAACATGCTTTTCACTCAAAATTATTCAGGCTTATTCACCAAAATATCTTCATATCTTCTTTAATTATTTGTTATCTTATACTAGGGGTGTTCACGGTTTTGTTAAAACCGATTAAATAAAGCGATTGTTGTTTATCATTTGTTTGGTTTGATTTTAAAAATAAATCAATCATATAAATTATTTATTGTTCACGCAGTGCACACGTGAAACGTACGTACAGTTAAGAGTTGTTTATGTAAATAAATTAAAAGCATTATTATTTTTCATTTGTTTTAGATTCAATTCGGCTTTATTACTTTGCAATTGCATTGGTATAAATAAGAAGATAATTTTATTGAGATTTATGTCAATCTTTTAATAGATTCACATAACATGAAAACATTAAATGAACATGACAATACACGTGACGAATAGACTTGCACGCCAGTTATAAATTACACAGGCTTTTCCCTCAAAATTTTTCAGGCTTATTTAGCTAAAACATCTTCTTATCTTCTTTAATTATTTGTTATCTTATACTAGGGGTGTTCACGGTTTAGTTAAAACCGATTTAAATCACAAACCGATTAAATAAAGCGATTGTTGTTTATCATTTGTTTGGTTTGATTTTAAAAAAAAATTGATCATATAAAGTATTTTATGTTCATGCAGTGCACACGTGCAATGTACGTACACTTAAGAGTTGTATATGTAAATAAATTAAAAGCATTGTTATTTTTCATTTGTTTTAGAGTCAATTCGGCTTAATTAATTTACAATTGCAGTTGTATAACTAAGAAGATAATTTTATTAGGATTTATGTCCATCTTGTAATAGATTCACATAACATGAAAACATTAAATGCACATGACAATACACGTGACGAATAGACTTGCACGCCTGTTATAAATTAAACATGCTTTTCTCTGAAAATTATTCAGGCTTATTCAGCCAAAACATCTTCATATCTTCTTCAATTATTTGTTATCTTATACAAGGGGTGTTCACAGTTTGGTTAAAACCGATTTAAATCGCAAATCGATTGTTGTTTATAATTTGTTTGGTTTGATTTTTTTCAAAAATCGATAATATAAATTATTTATTGTTCACGAAGTGCACACGTGCAACCCACGTTCTATTAAGACTAGTATATGAAAATAAATTAAAAGCATTATAATTTTTCATTTGTTTTAGATTCAATTCGACTTTATTACTTTGCAATTGTAGTGGTATAAATAAGAAGATAATTTTATTGATATTTATGTCAATCTTTTAATAGATTCACATAACATGAAAACATTAAATGAACATGACAATACACGTGACGAATAGACTTGCACTCCCGTTATAAATTAAACACGCTTTTCTCTCAAAATTATTCAGGCTTATTCAGCCAAAACATCTTCATATCTTCTTTAATTATTTGTTATCTTATACTTGGGGTGTTCACGGTTTGGTTAAATTCTATTTAAATCGCATACCAATTAAATAAACCGATTGTTGTTTATTATTGGTTTGGTTTGAATTTTTTTTAAAATTGATAATATAAATTATATATTGTTCACGTAGTGCACACGTGCAACACACATACACTTAAGACTAGTATATGTAAATAAATTAAAAGTATTGATATTTTTCATTAGTTTTAGAGTCAATTCGGCTTAATTAATTTACAATTGCAGTTGTATAACTAAGAAGATAATTTTATTTGGATTTATGTCAATCTTGTAATAGATTCACATAACATGAAAACATTAAATGCACATGATAATACACGTGACGAATAGACTTGCACGCCAGTTATAAATTAAACATGCTTTTCTCTCAAAATTATTCAGGCTTATTCAGCCAAAATATCTTCATATCTTCTTTAATTATTTGTTATCTTCTACTAAGGGTGTTCACGGTTTGGTTAAAACCGATTAAATAAAGCGATTGTTGTTTATCATTTGTTTGGTTTGATTTTAAAAATAAATCAATCATATAAATTATTTATTGTTCACGCAGTGCACACGTGAAACGTACGTACACTTAAGAGTTGTATATGTAAATAAATTAAAAGCATTATTATTTTTCATTTGTTTTAGATTCAATTCGGCTTTATTACTTTGCAATTGCATTGGTATAAATAAGAAGATAATTTTATTGAGATTTATGTCAATCTTTTAATAGATTCACATAACATGAAAACATTAAATGAACATGACAATACACGTGACGAATAGACTTGCACGCCAGTTATAAATTACACAGGCTTTCCCTCAAAATGTTTTTGGCTTATTTAGCTAAAACATATTCTTATCTTCTTTAATTATTTGTTATCTTATACTAGGGGTGTTCACGGTTTGGTTAAAACCGATTTAAATCACAAACCGATTAAATAAAGCGATTGTTGTTTATCATTTGTTTGGTTTGATTTTAAAAAAAAATTGATCATATAAAGTATTTTATGTTCATGCAGTGCACACGTGCAATGTACGTACACTTAAGAGTTGTATATGTAAATAAATTAAAAGCATTGTTATTTTTCATTTGTTTTAGAGTCAATTCAGCTTAACTAATTTACAATTGCAGTTGTATAACTAAGAAGATAATTTTATTAGGATTTATGTCAATCTTGTAATAGATTCACATAACATGAAAACATTAAATGCACATGACAATACACGTGACGAATAGACTTGCACGCCTATTATAAATTAAACATGCTTTTCTCTCAAAATTATTTAGGCTTATTCAGCCAAAACATCTTCATATCTTCTTTAATTATTTGTTATCTTATACTAGGGGTGTTCACGATTTGGTTAAAACCGATTTAAATCGCAAACCGACTAAATAAACCGATTGTTGTTTATCATTTGTTTGGTTTGATTATTTTCAAAAATTTGATAATTTAAATTATTTATTGTTCACGAAGTGGACACGTGCAACACACGTTTACTTAAGACTAGTATATGTAAATAAATTAAAAGAATTATTATTTTTCATTTGTTTTAGATTCAATTCAGCTTTATTACTTTGCAATTGCAGTGGTATAAATAAGAAGATAATTTCATTTGAGATTTATGTCAATCCTTTAATAGATTCATATAACATGAAAACATTAAATGAACATGAAAATACACGTGACGAATAGACTTGCACGCCAGTTATAAATTACACATGCTTTTCTCTCAAAATTATTCAGCCAAAACATCTTCTTATCTTCTTTAATTATTTGTTATCTTATACTAGGGGTGTTCACAGTTTGGTTAAAACCTATTTAAATCGCCTACTGATTAAATAAACCGATTGTTGTTTATAATTGGTTTGGTTTGAGTTTTAAAAAAAATTAATAAAATAAATTATATATTGTTCATGCAGTGCACACGTGCAACACACGTACACTTAAGACTAGTATATCTAAATAAATTTAAAAGCATTGTTATTTTTCATTTGTTTTAGAGTCAATTCGGCTTGATTAATTTACAATTGAAGTGGTCTAACTAAGATAATTTTATTTGGATTTATCTCAATCTTTTAATAGATTCACATAACATGAAAACTGTTAAATATACATAATATACACATATGTGTATATTATGGATACTGATGGTCTCGGTTCTGGAAGTATTATT